>UCOJ01000153.1:0-179528 GCA_900474305.1 Cecidostiba fungosa | reverse complement strand
TATATTCGATGATTAAATTAATTAATACTACGTATGACTGTATCAACAAAATTTTAGATGGTAAAAATATTGTTTGCTTCACTACTACAATGCGAATACAGCAGCTATATGACAATTACCACAAAAGTAATAATTTAAAAAATTGGTTGAGAATAATCGATTTTAACATCCATAACTCAGCAAAAAGTTATATTTTCCGTAAAAATTTTCCATTCCTTGAACACTTTAATAAGATATTTAAAAAAATACAAGAATCAAAAATATCCATATTATGGTATGAAAGAGAAACAAGTTTTATACACGACATTATGGATGCAGAAGAGTACAATGATATAACAAGTCGTAATTTAGCATTTATAAGTATATCAGGAATGGTATTATCCTGTATAACGTTTGTTATTGAAATATTATATTGGAATTACTGGATTATTTTAAAAGCAAAATTAGTAAGAAATAGTATAATTTATGCAATTTTTGTTAAAAAACATTGATACATGTACGAACTATTTAGTGTATTGAAAACATAAGACACGTTTTGTCTTCAAATTGATTGTTTTTCGCTTATTGCTGTCACAGCATAAGCCTATACTGAAACTGTTTCTGTACACATTTCGCATGTAAATTGTATGTTTGTTAATATTTTCAAGTGATATTTTCATGTTAGAAACTGAGTTAATAAGATTTTAAAATTCGCTTTGAGTTAAGAGCTTTTAGACTTTACAACTTTAAATGTAGAACATTGTTTAAAATATGATAGATGGCATGATCGAATATTTTATTACAGTCCACTTTTTAGATCTTTTATCAATGACTAGCAAAATCCATGTGATTTTTTGATGTGATTTTGAATATAGGTATGTGTTTGATCAGTAATGAGGGTTTGTGAATGCATGAATCAACTTATAAAATAAGTATAAGTATGCTTCTAAAATGATAATTCTGTCGTTATTATAAACCTAATATGTGTGATTGACGAGATGTATGTGAATTTTTGTTTGAGTTATTGAATTTCAATATTGGATAAAGATTTAGCGATGTGCTTACTCGTGCACGATTTAACGTTGACGTGAAAAAGTTGCTCACCGAATAAATAAATGTAATTCAATAAGTATTTACTATAATAGAAAATTATTTTGAAGCGACGATTTTATTGTAGATATATATCAGACTAGGAATTATAAGTCAATGTAACATTCAATAAAACTGCTTCTCTACGAAATCTCGCAGCAATATTCAATTCAATTTAAACCCGACCAGGCAACATAATCCGAAACGACATTCATCAAACTGTACATCCAGCCTCTCAATATCCTAAATCCACTTAGTTAAATCCAGAAAAAAACCAGAACGAGTGAACCGAAGTTCAGTTCTGAGGAGTCCATCACAGGCTATCATTGCCTCGTGCCAGCGGCCTCCTAAGGTCGAATCGATCCCAATATGCAAACTCGCTCGTTCCACTCTATACTTACCTACATACTATCGGCATTCAATATGCATCAATAGGCACGTGCACACTGTGTATATATGCAGGATTCCCGCGATCGTCGCGGATTATACGCTCTGTTGCTGAGGGGGAAAAAAAAGAAACGCATGCATCTGTCATTCAGCTGCTGCATAAGATGGAGAGAAAACGAGCTTCCCGCTGTCTCGCGGCCGAGCTTAATTAACCGTTGTATTAATTACCAGCACAGCTGAGGTGATGATGTCACGTGTACACCACGGGTGCAGGTCTGCGCCTATATATATTTCTCGAGCTCTGCGCATAAATGTGCGAGTGGAGGTTGGATGAAATTCAGTGCAAAAGGTAATTTTTGGGTTAATTGGCGAAGGTCGTTGTCGATGCTTTGTTTTGCGCTCGGAATAATCGAAGGCTTAAAAATAACTTTGACCATGCTAATGGGTAAAATGAATTCACCTTTGGAAAGATTCATGCACAGCAACCGTATAGTAACGCGATCTCTGGAATCCAGTATAGCTCTGACCTCACAATATCACAAGCAACTTTAACTATCCTCCATACGAATAATTTTATTATCACCTAGTTAAAATCAAAACGACTCTTAAACAAAGCATAATCATCCGGCGCTTTTAGTGCGTTCTCCAAAGTAGAACAACAGCGCAGATGCGGTTTTATTATTGTTTCTAACCGAGCTCGAGTAGACAGCACCTCTCTAACGTTATATACTGTACTTACTATACACCTGATGCCCTTGAGGATGCGTTGCTTTTTTTGCTCGACATTTTTTTCTTCGTAATTCTACCTATACCATACCCCAGAGTAGCAGTACGACGGCCTCGCTACACTTATTCGGAATTTTCGGCTGCAGATTTTTTGCTTCTTCAACGCATATAAAGTCTCCACTGATTGCTATATACCATACGTGCGCAGCTGTTCACGATTTTAATTGGACGTGGATTATGATTGCGATCCGCGTATATGTATGTATGCGGTCACTACTTCGTTAGTCCGACGCGTGAGAATTTTCGACTGCATAGGGTGTGGTGGTATACACACACGAGACAGAAAAGAAATAATTGCGAGGATAAGCATCGACAGCAGGCGTCTTATATTGTATACGTTTGTTACATACCTCTCGCTCGTGCGCGGCTTTCGTCGATCGTATATACATAAATCAGGACGGAATTTATACAAAAGCGATGCAGAGCCTTGACCTTAAACGCATACACCCCGATTTTTTTTTAAGTCCAGACTCTCGATTGAATATCGGTATTGATTGGCTGTGTATACTATATACTCGGGGATGCGTAAAAATGAAGGATGCTTGCGTCAACTCGTCAATTTTACGGCTTTGAATGAGCCGAAATTTCTGGGTATAACGAGACAGAGAGATTCTGCGGCTGAGGAGAAAAATCATTGACGCAACGATCTTGAGCTGATTTTCGATGAGGAGAGTATACAGCAGCAGCGCGGTTGATCGAGCATTAGCTTGTTAAACGAAATGAGATTCGATATAATGTTTTACGCTCGTCGGTTTCGCCGAGCGTCACGAGTCGCCGGTGGTTTTGCAAACTACTGAGGATAGCTTGTGTTACTCTCTTTTTCGGTTTGCCGTTTACGAACCAAATATATACAAGCCGTGCCGGTCCAACCTTGCTCTTAAATCTTATCGTGAACTTTTTCGCGCTTGATTGGCTTTAATTGAAATTCGATAATAGTTTCAATGCGAGACAGAGAGAGAGATACATATAAATACTCTCATGCGTGAAAACGAGACGATTTTGCAAGGTAGGCGGAGATAGCGATCGGCAAATAAAGGAGAGCAGACAAGGACTCGCATACAATGTATCTGATGGAAATACATAATGTTTTAGTTTTTTTTTGTGGAGTGAGTATAAATGCATCCATTAGGTTCGATTTCGAGAATGGAACTTATCGGATTGAAGATCTTTTTATTGAGAAAAAAAATTATGTCTTCATAACGATAGATTTATTGACGTGTAGCGTGCAGCATATCTTTTGAGTATAGAGTAAAAAATGTTTAAAGATGAAGATCTGAAGGATAATTCATATGAATGAGTCATAGAAATGATTCGATCTACAAAAATGTTATACTGCAGTTCCTTCTTATTATTTATATTTATACGTTGCACCGTTAGAACGTCGCTCTTATATAATTTAATTGCAGAAAAATTATACCTCATTAATAATACATTTGTTGCTTTTTTTGCGTGTCAACAGTTATTTAATAAGGCCTTCCTTCTTTATTGCTAAATAAACTCACGTCTCTCTCTAAAAATGTACCGTATATCTATGTATTCGACTTCTTTTGATATACAGTTAATCCTGATTCACTCAAATTTATTTTAATTTTTATCTAGTCCTTATACAACGCTTTCAGACATCTAGATTAAAAACAAATATTCACGTTATTTATTACATGAAATTCGGGCAAGGGATCGTGTTTTTTATCGCACGAAAATAAAATGCATTGTCCTGATGCCAGTATATCCTCCCTACCTGAACAAGTTTTTACTGATTCCAACGAAGTCTGGCTTTTATTTATTCTGGCGACTGCATGGATTAACAGCCGAAGGTGCGAAAGAAATCGACACACGCGTCGGCGTCTTCTCGACCAATCGATTTTTATCGGCAAAAACACAAAACCCCATTTTTATGCGGGTCAGGCACGAAATTTTTAAGTTAACTAAGAAAACTGTATAGGTACACATAGCGTATATCATTATAATATAAAAAATTTGAATATATTAGGTGGTTACAAAATTTTCAGGAAATGAATTTTAAAATATATTTTTTGTAACATATTAAAAATTTCAACATTCAGCAAGCGTTACAGATTATATCTGTGTCACAATTATTTTTTGCTCGCATGTCCCCAAAGAAAATTGTCGATGTAAAAAAAAAATCAAGGAAAGAGCTTAGGCACACACAGATTTTAAATATAACGCATATTTTAAACGCACATAATTGAATCATAAAATAAACAAGCTCGAGATCGCCGATTTCCGCATTGTTCGACGGCGGCGAACTAATCTCTATTCATGTACTATATAAGCGAGACGCATTCCATCCTCCCACTGAAAGGGAACAAAAAAAAAAAATTACGGAAGAGACAAGCCCAGCGTCGACAGGTTGTTGTTTTAATACAATCCGGAGACGTAAAAATTAATGATTCGACAGTAGCGTCCTTGTCTTGGTAACCTCGCGCCTATTGGAGCGTATATACGCACCACAAGAGCGGACTAATTATCCTGCGGAGACGACGAGATGAAGCTTATAGAGAAAAGGAGAAAAAATTTGCGAGGAAAATTAGCACGACATATACTTGTTGTAAGGATGTGGAGAGTGAACAGTCTGACATATATTTTCGGGTTCGTGCAATGATATAGATGTGTTTCGTCATTTATCGAAGAAATGATAGTATCGGAGTTTCGAATCAGTACATTAGCGATCGTATAAAAATCGATTTGTATTGTCGGGAAAATTGTACAGTGCAGTGAGAGATATTAGTCTCTGAGGAAAGAGAAAGTCACATTTTGATAGATAGACTGATCGGAGGAGATAAAAGAGAATGAAATGATAAATATTTATAGTCATCTCACAATAAAATCTGCATTCGTCGATGCATGTATACTTTCCATTATGTTAATGGATTCAATGGCTAATGGAAAAACTATGGACATTCATAATTGCTTGTGATTTATTCGAATGATAAATACTCCAAAACAAATCCTAATGAATGTAAAAATTTGTTGTGACTGCAATTAAAACTCTATTCAATGCGGCATGTGCAGATCTTATATATATGGATTGCTCAATTATGAGTATAAAATTTGCTTGAAAATAGAATTTTATAGCTATACGTAAATCTCGTACGTTAAAAGTATAAACAAATTTATGGTTTTAACAATAATAAGAGACAAAGTCACGGAAATATCAGTAGCGAGTGGTAAGAACACTAAATCATTTAAATATAGCAAAAAAACTAATTGAAGCTTGCAGAGTCTAAAAATAAAAGCTAGATAATTAGCATTCCGTGGAAAAGCTTGCAATTTTTATTGTGAGTAACAAGACTAAATAGATAACGAACCCTATGTGTTCAACAAATAGAACAACAGCAATTAAACGAGAAAGATATTCCTCTTTTTACTGCTAAAAACACTTCACTTCTCGCAAGCAAAAGAACACTTATTTCTAGAAGCATAAAGCGCGAGATTTATTCGAAGCCCGCAAAATGAGACACGCATTCGAAAAACCCAGTCCAATTAAAGCGCCAAGAAACAAAAGCTCGAAACAGGAAAAGAACAGGAAAGACAAAGGAGTATATATAAACACAACGCAGAGAGTGAAAGGGAAAAGCAGTGAAAACTTTAATTCCGGATATGCGTATATACATAATACACATACAGCAGCTTCGTGAACCTTTTCCTCTTATATCCGTAGACTCGCTTCTTCCGCTTTTTATCCGCTCGCGGCAATTATAAAAGAGCAGGTATTACACACGCCTCGGGGCGTTATTCTCTCGGGTGATCGGCACCGAACCGGATTCGCTTTGAGTTTCCTTTATGCTTCCTTTCTAGAGTGCTTGCGTCTGTGTGCGTAAGTATACACGCTCTCCATTGATGATGATAAAAAGTTCCGCATGTGTGTCTCTCTCTCTCGACTGTAATTCTCTCAGAGTCAAGGTCGAGAGGCCGGTGGGCGTCGAAAAAGAAATCACATACACACACACACACACCTGCCTTCGGCACTTGAATTTGCCTAATGGCTTCATATTATATACCGGAATATATATCTCTGGGAAATCGAAATTTTCCGAGAAGATCGCATGAGTGGTGCGAGAAAACACGGCGCAAGTGTGTTAATTGTTCTTTTTTTTCAGCTTCTCTTGTGTGTGTGTGTGTTTATGGATGGATGATTATTTATACACGATGTGGAGAGAGAGAGAGAGAAAAAGAAACTATTGTACTGACGTTATGAAGACTTCTTGTTGCTTCTGACGCGCGGAAAAATTGCGTTTTTATTGAGAAGGCTGCTTGTTTTGTCGTTTCAGAGTGATTTATTTTGTTAAGAAGGCTGACTTATCCAAGGCGATCTCATTTATTATAAGCCACTCGCTTCGCGCTTTATGATTTATCGTTTTCGTTAGAAATTCGCATATACGTTTGTTCTAATGCTCGCGAGACAAAAAGTAGTTAAATTTTGTATAGCTTTTGTGAGAAAAGAAGAGATTTTTTTTTATTACCGATTTCCGTAATTGTTTTTCGCGCGCTTGATTGATAATAATTGAACTTTCTTTTCATCCGCGCGTCTATAAATCTCATCGACATGAAAGTTAGGATGATTGATGGATCGAAATAACGCGTCTTTTTTCGATCGTATACGCGGTGTAATACGAATTTCGTCATTATATAAAGAGAAACACAGCGAGAGAGCACGAAATTGATTTAAGATCGTTTTTGAAACTCAATTAAGTAATGCAGAGCTGCTCGAATAGAATAGAGACGAATTATACACATTGTAAATCATCTCCGATATATTATAAGTTATTGAAAGGCCAATATACCGCCGTTAAAATGCCTTAATATCCAGCTTTGGCAATATCTTCCGATCTGGATTACATAGCGTATAAGCTTGAGCATATATGGATAGTGAACGTTTCGCTTATCATAAACCTCCTATTCGGTAATTATGCATATTTTCCGCGAGATTTTCTCAGTCGATATCTTTACGAAAGCAATTGTCCGAATCGCGAACTGTGTTTAAAAAATATTTTCCCTCGCGTGTGCCTTCATTAATAATGCAAAATCGATAAACCGGGAGATTTTTCAACGCATTAATTTGCATAAATTTTACTCCCCCGTGTTAACGAAATTCAGCACCTGCGAAAAGAGTAATTGAACTTTGTTGTTGCGCGGGCGATATTGAGTTACGTTGGCCGCATATATATACGTCAAAAAATCTTTTTTTTTAGAATAATGACTGCGGGACCGCAATGAAACTGCGATATATATGAAACGTCACGTAAGGTTCTGTATAACTTAAATCTTGTAGATCAGGTAGGAAAAAAATGATTTGCTTTTAATTTCTTTTTTTTACCCTTGGCCTGGGTTTAAAACGTATGAGGTTACCTTGTCTTACAATCAGAAGTCGATCTGATTTATACGTTATATATTTTTTATTTTGAAGAAAAAAAATATCAAGCGTTTGCATTGTTTTAACACAAGCGATAACTATATATTGGGAGGTATTTATTATAAGTATTACGAATCCTTCTATAAAGCACAGTAAATTATATAGGAATATACATTTAAATGATAAATGATTTTCATGAAATAATCTGCTGATATTATTATAGCAAAACAGATAACGAGCTATGGTTCTTTGCTCGACAGACGTTCAAGTTTCTTTGACAATATTACGTTGCAGAGTATATACACGCTTCAGAGATTGCTGACACGGCAACGTGACGACACGAATGTTTTTGTAGTATAGAGCTATAGCTTCCTGGGTATTTGAATGCTGCAAAATTGAGAAGATTGACAGAGAAGACTATACGTGCCAGTTTATGCTCAGTATATAATATTTTACTTACGAATACAGTGATTCTTTTATTTTTGATAAATTTTTGTTTAAAGTACTAATACCTTCTTCAAATATACTTTTATTGTAACAACAAAGAATAACCGTAATAACGGCACGATTTGTACTTTAAACAGACAATTTACGACTTTCTACATAATTCCCGGATAGTTTTCAAGTTTTTCTTCCTACATATACAATTATCAGCTCTTTTTCCTTCAAGCCAATGATCACCTCAGGAATGAGATCCGTTCGGTTCACGGCAGGTTACAGACTCAAACATGAACCGAGTCCAAATAACGTTCCGCATAGTGTGTCACGTAAATCCCGTTAGACTGCATGCATTCACTTAGCACGAAAAACGGGCTTTTTCAGAGATGGGCTTTTAGCGGACTTTCACTGGCATCATCTTTCCAGACCAGCCTTGATAACAAAAAAAGCGAACGAGAAAAAGGTTTATTTAACGAATGACTCTGGCAATTAGTGATACTAGAAGCCCGTTAATTTGGATCGTTAATTTTTTTTTCTATCTTTACAAGTAGAAAGTGATAAGTCGTTTGATATTCGTAATTATTATGCTTTTTTGAGATAATAAAGAAATTCCAAATGTAGATCAATGGCTTTATCAATGCATCTCTTAATTCATACGTATAACGCGCAATTATCGCTGCTTATTATTACTTGTTTTTAATAAATCAAAAGTGTGAAACGCACGTCGGCGTAATAATAAACGTCATTTTTTACGCATTAATTAAGATCGAAAAAAGTAACGTAACACAATCAGAAAATGTCTTTTTCTCGAAAGTAATTGAAGGCACGCCCAATATGAGGCTGCAGCTCATGCAGTTCCGATATCTTTTCGAGCCATCGTTATATACACGCTATACTCCAAAAACCTACTTAGCCCGAGTTAAATACGAGGAAGCCGAAAAACTTGCGGCCGAGAGAGAGAGAATCGTCGATGCTTAATTTAAGACCTGCATGCAGTATTGCGTTTCAAATCTTAATTGCCTTTTCTCCATCACGCTATTTATAGAATCTTATACCCGAATTGCATTTCAAATTTTACGCAACACCGTCAGATTTCATCAATATTTCTGTAATTGAGTTATGATTATTTATAAATTTTTAAATAAAATTCGAACTATAAAATTCTCATGAAAATTAATGATTTCTCCCCTACAGCCAGCATCCTCACTTGGGAATTTCCGGGAATCCCTTCCGACGTCAGAGCTGCACGATAATATATAACCCGTATATAACAAGCATCATCATCAGTTCGTGTCTGCTACTTACTCTCAAAACCTACTTACCGGGCAAAAGGAATTGCCTCGAATCAAGATATAGATATATATCGATTCGAATTCGACGCATATAATAATCCTGAAAGGTAAAACCATATAGACATCACGAAAGCGCGCGCTCGGACCGACGTATACTATATACGCACGAACGCGCCCGCTTTCGTCACTTCCTCTCAAGGTAGACTCGCGAAATCCCAGAAATATCAAAGAAGTCTTTCATCACAGAAGCCTCAGCAGCAGCAGCAGCAGCGGCAGTTTCGTCTAAGGAATTCAGGAACGTGCTCTCGCGCGACTTTCAAAGCCGTTCAAGGTCGTCTCATAAGACACTCTGGTCTTCCATGCGATCGACGGCGCCCAGGAGTTTGGCTTAGCGCGCGACTTTTCAAGGTCATCAGAGTATATAGTGTTATATAGCGAGAAAGTCGTCGTCGTAGCCGAAATGCCGATGCATCGCGTATATGCAAATAAATTCGAAGTATTATATACACCTATACATACCTCCTCGAAGAAGTCGTCGTCCTCTCGTATACGACCTTGAGAATCCTTCGGTATTCATCACCGGTCAATTTAGAGCAACGGAAGCTTTGCTTTTTTACTTCGATCCCTAATTTGCCAGCGACGATGATTTTTCGATAGTTTGCAAAATCCCTCGCGTGTTGAGGTGTATATAATTATAGGCATTATGTATCGGCCTCGTAATTTAGATCTCAATGTTTATAGCCCCAGGCGACGATGATACACATTATCTCGTTCTACCTACACACAATAGCGAGCCTCTCGAAGGTTTGCTCTGCGGTGGATCTCGCGTCTCTCGATAATAGAAACGGAAGCAGCCACTTGTGAAGCTGCTTCACCTTGCGCTTTTTTGCGCCGATTTTTTAATTAGAACTCGAGGTCCGCTCTCGGTTATGTTTATAGATATATATGAGCTCTATAGGTATATTATATTGTTTATTCTTTCGCGTGAGAAAATAATGAGGTCGCATCATACTCGCGATCATCATCGTTGTTTATATGCGCTCTGGACGATTGATTTGAGTGTATCGTCGATCCTAACGAAAACTAATACATTTGAATAATAGCCTTTTTAAAATCTACATTTTATTTAGGGATTATTTATGAACTAATGGTACCATCGGTACGATACCTCGAGTTTATTAGGATCTTATTGAATTTTTGTTAAAGTGGCGCGTTTAAAATGCCAATTTAAAATAGGTCTTTTCTGAAATATATTAGTTTTCGTTAGAAGCGACGAATATATCTTCCGCAAGAGGTGATTTATTTTCGAAAAACATTCAATTAAATTTTACTGCTGCCGTCTCGAAAAAATGCACTCTTTTAATGGGAAAGGGGTCTCTGTTATACGAGCACATTGTTCCCGGGTTGATATATATTGGGCAACAAGACGATAAAATAAATGATATACAAACAGAGGATTCGAGAGAGAAAAAACTAGTAGCTATCAGAGAGTCGGAATCGAAAAAATGACTAACAGGAGCCGCCCAAGGTTCCTCGAAAAGCCGTTCTCCAAATTACGATACATATAACATCCGGTACTGTATAAATAAACCCACACAAAACGTGAAAACAGAGCAAAAAAAGCGCTCCAACACCGAAGGCCAAGTCGCGGTTCCTTTCTACCCTCTTCTGTAGCGGTGGTGCACAGATATATACAGATATATACGCATAGCGTTTACGTGCCTGTAAATTGTTACTGCTATAGAATCAAGAATCTACATTCCTGCGAGCAATCTCTGATTCTCCTGGGCTTATTGGCGGCAAATTCTAGTAATTTTCCAAGGCTGATTGTCTTTTTTTTGCGTTTTCATTTTGATCATGTGAGCGATACAAATAAGCCAAATAACAGTAGACTCAAGCAGTTATAGCATGAGCGGCCTAAGTAGCAGGTCAAACAAGGCAGTTTTGACTTAGGTGACACACCTCTATTTATATACATTCTGCGCGCATATTGTGATGAGGGAAACAAGACATTGCGTATGCGCCACCTATCGTCGCTAACCAGAGACTAAAGAGCCGGAAAGTGTAATGGTGATGGCTATAAGTTGTTCAAAACTGGATTCCGCATGCTCACACGGCGCCAAGTCTTTCTTCTCTGTGTAGGCGATCTACTTTATCTTGTTAATGTCGATAAATTATTATAAGGTATAAGATATAATTAAATCAATATATGTAGGTTTTCTCTGAGTTGAAGAGTTATATAAATTTGCGTTTTTTTTTTAATTTTATCACTGTTCAACGACAATAAATTTGCAATCAACCATTACTTTTGTAACGATAGGATGTAATTGCATTAATACCGGGTTGGCTGTAGTCCATAATCGGAATTCAGAGTAATTTTTTACAGCCTCCTCGTGTAACATGATTTCTTCTGGTTTCATTGCGTCCAGCACAAACATGGCACATTTAATGAGCTTTTACTTTTTGATCGCATTGATTTCTTTTCGCCGTTTATTGTCGAGAAAGGAAGCTGATACGTTTCGCAGAACTGCATATTATTCGTCATTATATATTCTAATAAACGCAGTTTGGTTTGATATTTTATGCATTCCATACAGCGTTTCAATTAGGTATGCAAATTACATATGTTTAAACTATTTTATTACGTATACACAAAGAAAGATATACGAGTATTCGTAATTTTCTTTATACATAAATGGCGATCGAGAGAAAACTGTATTATACTTCGAAGTGCAGCTTCTAACTATATAATTTAAATCGTCACGTGTCCATTTTCGGATACAGCGTTTACATCGACATTTTGAAGACTAAAAGAGAAAAAAATCGCAGTATAATATTCTTATTTAATTATTACCTTCGTTTTCGGGCGGATTTTTATACAGTGGCGCGCGCGCGCGGCGTTGTTTATATTCGAGTGCGGAGTACATAAGATTTCGACGTGTCCGATATATATCTAGAGCAGTTCACGGCGTCAGTCTTCGAACCGATTGTTTTTGCCCAAATGCGTATAATGCACTGATTCCCGCGCTTAAACCTGATTGATCGAGGTAAACCGTTTGCCTCAAGATCAGAATTCGAGGTCAGGTTGTGCGATTTACGAGACATTTGGGTTAGAAAGTTAAGACAAAACGTGTCTAATACATCATCTTCGGACTTTCTATTATAATTGCCAAAAACTGCGCAAACATCGCCTCTGATACACGGTGTTGTGATATGTGACAGCTTATGGCTGCTATACTTCATTTCATATAACAAACAAATTATGATGAGCGTTAGAAAGTGAGCTCGGAATTATATACTGTTTTTTTTATACAAGTAATTAAAAATGTATTCATTTCTCGTAATTGTACGTCTATATCAGAATCCGTTCCAATTACGTAGCCGTATCTTGATTAGAATTTTCATCCTAGTATAATTATACTGTTGGGTATACTTGGAGAAAAGCTTGCATTGTCTAGTCACAAGTTTACTTCAATATAATATATAATAAGACGCGATTAAAAAATTTCTGTAAAATCATGAGAACTTCCATACCAATGACCCAGATGCGCGAAAACATTTATAATTTTTTTTTTTAACTTGTAACACACTTTTGGCGCAAGATTTATATAATTCATCCGTAATATTAATTTTCCAAAAATGAGTCACACAATGATATACTCTTCTGCTATTTATGGACACTTGTCTCGATGCCGATTAAAGAGGCTCTCGTACATTGCACTGCGGAATGATTATCCGCAAGATGAATGTTCGAGCATATAAAATACACGCGGTAGTAGTGAGTTTCAATATATATACATTACCGAGGCATTTAAAAATATTCAAATCATTTTTCTGATAAATCTCATGAATCACTTGTGACTCATATGCGCAACCGAACTTTCCAATATAACGTCGATGAAAATATTTTTCATGCTAAATTTTAGCCCGATAAACCTTGCGTACTTCATTTCAATATCCTCGCGATTTTAGACTAAAATATTTTTCAAAAAGCTGCGCTAACAACTTTATTCAAAAGTTACGTAACTCGGTCTCGATTACTCAATTAAATTATCTTCCATAATTAATCAGTATTTCTAACGCTTCATTCCTTTGTGTGTGCGGCGTATATAATATATGTTCAAGCACACGAGAACGAGTAATACGTGTACTTTGCGCGCATATATATTCCTTTATGACAGTATAAAGAACTTGCTGACAAGATTGTAAGATAACCGGTTCACGATCACACCTACCGAGACAAAAAGCCGACTAAACTGCTAGAACGATTCCGCACGAGTAAAAGTTACTATCCCGATAGAAAAATGGCCACAGGCTTATTATTATCACCGCATCGACAGATACTGAAAACAACTTGGATACAGATCTCTCGATATACGTTAAAAAAATTGTCGGTATTATATAGAAATTGAAATAATTATATAGTAGTAGAATATATAAATCGAGGTTATAAGTTTTTGCGAGATATGTGTATGCTGCAAACACGCGTATAAGTAGATAAGTTCTGGCTATGCCAAGACTCTTGTATAGATGTTAATACTTCGTAGAATAAGAGCGAAAACGCATAAGTAGTAGAAAATCTCTATACGAAGGCGTAAGTAGATAAGTCCAGGTTACGATAAGCCATACCTATACATACCTAATACCTCAAAGAAGCCTAATAGCAAAAAAATCAGCCCAAACCCACCGAATCACAAACCAGCATACTGTTAAAAATCGCACCGACTATACTCACGCCTCGATCGGGCTCAATTATCTGTCTCGCTCGCTTTAAAATTCCTCGGGTGTCGATTACGCTACTTCATACACGTCTACCTATAACAACACCGGCGCGAAAACCGCCCCGAGCGTTCCGCGCAACACTCGTGTAATCATCATCATCATCATCATCGTCCCATGCGTGCGCGCGTCATCATACAGAGCTCACATGCACACACTCGGCCTTCCGATCTATCAACCGATCTCTCCCCCACAGAATCCGGATCTCCGGTCGCACAGCTGTGCGTCTCTTACCGGCGACACACTGCTGTGTCTGTGTGTATTATACAGTCGAAAGCAAGTATAAGAGACTCGCATACACACAAATGGGCCGACGCTGCTGCTGCGACGACTTTCACCGGTATATATACACATATATACACGCCCGTTGCACTGCAGTGTGTATATACACACAGGTATAGATCTCAGGACACACACGTACATAGCGGTGCTCCTCCTCGAGCGCACAATGCGCCCACAACGCGATTCTCCTTCTCTCTGCTTATATATACTTACTCCTTCTGTCTCCTGTGCGCTGCGAGGCTGGTAGTAGTGTCTGGCGGCTTTCTACACAGCGCCGATCGGCAAGGTGGAGGGGAAAGACTCAAGAGGTTGGTTACTCGACTCGCTTCGTTCGCAGCACAGACACGGGTGCGCACGAGGCGCGCAGTCGTTGGATAGTGTAGTAGCCGCGAGCGCGAGTATAACACTCGAGGAATCGTCGTGTCGTCTTCTTTTCTATAATACCTGATGCAGAGATCGGTTGAGTGAAGAGTTACCGATTTTTTTCGAACTCAGTGTTGTTCAGTGGAGATCTGCCGCCGATCGCGATGAGGATAATAAACCGGTGAGCTATATAATACGAGGAAGAGTAGCTATATTATTAATATATATATAGAGAGAAGAGAAGTGCTGCGAGGGAAGGTGTTTAGTGTGAGATGTGCGGGCGGAATCCGGGAGCGCGAGACGTGACCGTCGACGACGACAATGCAGCAGCCAGTAGGAACGACTACTACTACCAAACGCCGGCTGCACAGCAGCGGGAATTTTCTTCTTCTTCTTCCTCTTCTTCTCCTCTGCGTGATCTCGACTTTCGCGCCGACTGGTGAGTGTGTTTATGATCTTTTTTATATATATATATACGTACATGTATATACCGATCGTTCGGTTCACGACCGGCTGCAGCCTTATACCGGACGCGTCTGTGCCTACTTGTTTTGCTTACGCGACGTGTCCTCCTTTTTATCGAGTTTTTTTCGACTTTCTTCCGCGACCTGACTTTCTTGGCCCGACTTTCGATATACCAGACGCAGATCGAAGCTTATGTATTATATACTGTGCTGCAGCGCTGTCGAGTTTTATTTGGGATCTTCGAGGATATATATCTATCTATCTACTACTGCTGCTTCGTGAACGCGCTGATCTTGGATATGATTGTTCGAAGAATAGGCTATACTCTTTTATGGAATGAGTCGAGGGGAACTATGTGAAAATGCTTCTTATGTGGTCTCAATAATATAATACTCGCTCGAGACAGAGATCGGTTTTCTTGCGAAAATCTACACAGTTATTCAGATGCTCGCCGGTGGAACGATTAGCAACGATCAGCTGATGTTCCCGATTTGTATATACGTATAGGAACTATAGGATATAGTGTTGTAACTTTACTTAGAAGACCGGGAAAAATTTTAGAACGTGTGTATATTAATAAACGGTTTTTATTCTGCAAAATTATATCGAAAAATCGGTCAGCATACGCAGTGCTGATGCAGAAATTTGTTAGTCGTTCACAGTCTATTGCACCGGAGAGTTACGACACGCGCTCTGCATGTGCGATGTTTTGGTTTCTCGGAGATATGTGAACCGCAAAGTGCTTATAGCTCTACATTTATATACACACTGCAGCGAAAATGTATATCTCGTTCTCGTTCGACTCTATCAAACTCAACCTCGATTCGCAATTTTTTTTCTGCTTCCTTTTTTTTTTGTTTGTTTGAATAATACTCTAGGTATGCCGTCGTGTCTTTACGTTTTACTGCCGCGTATATATACTTGCAATCATAATAATTAGGAATATGGGTTGGAAAACTCGCGCCGGTTATCTGTATTAGTATTGCGAGGAAAACTAGTAGAAGTAGTAAACACAATGGGATCCGTTAAGACCTCGTGTTAATAAGTAAAAGGCTTGAATTCATGGATCATTAAGTTTCGCTGTTTTACCACAGCACGACTCGGGTAATATTCAATAAAAGTGATAAAAAGGCGAAATAATGGGCAAAACATAGATGGCTACCGAAAAGCATTACTATAATACTATTACTTACAGCGGAACGATTTGCTATACGAGAGTTATATCCTTTTTCTTCTGGAATTTAGTGCTCGTATTACGCTGGAATCGCTTTGGAATTGTTTCCTCGTTCGGTATAAACGGGAAAAGTTATGGATCACCATAGACACCTATTTTTTTTAGCATCAGCTTCAAAACCTATGGTCTCTCTATTGATTTTCCAACTATAAAAATCACTATTATATCCAACGTAATCAACAACCTTCAAAACCCGTAAAAAAAAGTTCTTCGACGAGTCCCAATATCTCGCCACGATTATCTCACGAGCATACGGTAAACCTCTCGTACCTTGCGGTACATTCGGGTCTCGTCCGTCATGCCGAGCCACGCGTTGGAATCTCCGAAGTATCGCGAACTTATACCCACATATTCGTTCGCTCTTTGTGTACAGCTCGCGCTGGATTTTTTGGTACCGGTGATTGATGGTGCTTTTATGTAGGAGAGATCCTTTTTTTTCTCTCTCTCGTAACCAAGTGAGATGTGTGCCAATTGATTACTTTCGGTAGAACGACGTTTATGAGCTTGAGATCGGCTCTATCGGAGCAAATGTCGGGACGACGATAAGTGAAGCTTTCTTCGGTCCTGTCATCGGAAGAAAGTTTATAAGTCGTATCATGACTTTTTTTTTTGCTCCTCATCATTGTATATGTGTGTTACGTGAGAGGTTGAAGTGCTCGATTGGATGAGTATAACGTGTGTCTTTGTGAGATTCTTGACTCTAGTATAAAATTACCTTTACGTGGTCAATTTAACGATTCGCTGAAACGGTTTCCTATAATAGTCGAGGAACTCGTGTGTGTGTGTGTGCGTTGGGAAAAATTATATAATTTTAGCGGGACGACTTGAAAGGGCTAATGCCGATGAAACGTTGTAACGCGACAAATCATAGCTTATTTCAGCGAATTGTTAAATGTTTAGTGTCTCTTAAAGATTCGCTGTGATTGCTAATAAACGTCGAAAATGGTTTTATGAGGTTCGGTATAAAAATGACGATTAGTGCTTGTCGAGAAGAAGCTGCAGACAACACATCAGGCCGACTCGTTAAAATCCAATGCATATTTCGTTTATGTAACCGTGTGTTTTTGTTTTGCTCTTCCAAAATTGGAATACACGGCGAGAGGAGGAAGTAAAGCTCTTGATTTCAAGCATCAGCTTTCTTATACTTACTCCTTTTGTCGCTTGTAAATATGGAAATTTAATAACACGTGCAGCTCGCACACGATGTATATAAAGTGAATTAATCATTCAGTTTTTTTGTACGCTTTTATAAAAAAAAAAAAAAGAAATAGGATTAAGGCCGCACGAGCAATTAATAAACTATAGATATATACCGACGGCTATTATTATATAAATAGAAAAAAAAACCGATTTCCAAATCTAACGCATACCAAACCGGTAGCCCGCACCTAACGAAATTCCCGACTGTAAGCATCAGGCGGCAGTATAAATCAATTAACGTGTCATCGCGAAAAGAAGAATTCAGAAAACGTTCAATTTCAACACCCACCGTATTATATACCACATTCTTACAAGCTCGTATATAGCAAGACACACACGTGTAAAAATGTAAATCGTTTACATCGAGAAGAAGCCGTTCATTAAAGCTTCCAATAATTCACACGACACAATCACCCCTCTCTCTCTCTCTCTCTCTGCGCTCGCGGCAAAAAAATCAATTTGCAATGGTAATAAAAATTAGCCGTGTACGTTGTACCTGATGTACATCCCTTTGCTATATTTCTATCGCGGTCGAAGAAAAAAAGGAATCCGACGCGAGAGTAAGATCTGAAATACCTATGTATAGCGGCAGATGCGCGCGTCGCGCGAGGATAAAAAAGGTTTGAGTTCTCGGCGTATATATATACCTGTCTCTCTCTTTCTTCACGAGAAAGCCGATGCTGAACTCGTCGCGGCATTTCTTCGCGAGGTCCAAAACAGCTTGAAAATCGAACACTTATTTGCCGAGCTTCTCGCGTTTATATACTTGTCGATGAGCTGTATAGTCGCTTTAAGGGGAGAAAGTTACCTTGAAATTGTCATTTTTCCGAGTTCTTTTTGCGCTAGCTTTGGAAATTTTTCGATATCTTACGCTATGAAGCCCGTGTTTTTGATTATAGACGAAGAATTTTTCAAAAGGAAGGAATATAAAAAATACAGAGATCGTAGTAAAGCGAAATAAAAAGTTTTTCGAGAGATAAATCTTTGTATTGCAATTAGCACTTTCTCCCGTTCTATCGTAAACCGGCGTTTCTCGCGATTTTCGCGCTTGCTTTACGATTCGTCTCGACGCTTTCTGTACACGTTTTAACGTTCTGCCATATTTTCACGATTCTGCATTCGTATATTACGTACGCGACTTGAAAATAAAATCCAGATATTTTCTCGCATCTTTTTCAGGATTAAAACTGTCTTGATTATTAAAAAAAAAAAAAACGGTGCAGAAAGCTTCCCTTTTTTATCGCGGATTTTTTCAACTCCATCATCGGTTTACATAATGCAATATAATGCGCTTAGCGATTCTCGTTAGTGAACTTAAAAGGATTTTCCCAGCGGAATTCCGTTTTTTAAATGCGACGCGATGATGATCTCATTGAATGTTTAATAGTTTAAAACAAGTTTAAATTATTGCTTGATTTTCTCGCTATAATATATAAGCTGCCGACACAAAGAAAACTTATGTAATAACAGTTGAAAAATGCATTTCAGTATATTTGTTATTTAAAAAAAAATGTCGGGCACAAGTCCCTAGAAAAGACGGTAGAGAAGCAGTAAATAATTCTATGACGTTTATTATAATTAAAACGTAAAACACTGTTTAAAAATCATTAACGTGTATATATATATATATAGGATGAAAAATCATCGTCCAAACGAGTATTAGTATCGGCTCAAAGTCTTTAACCCAATTTAATTTATGCTCTCCACATATACGGGCATATATACCTTCACCGGATACGTTAGAGAGATAAGTGCGTTTGCCTTTTTATTTTTACCGTAGCGCAATGAAAGTTCCATTTCCGTTGATGGGATGTTCCGCGACGTGTATAATTCCAGCCTTATTTGCGGATCTAATTGTAAAATGAGTATTTACCTTTGGATCCATATCCATCAAATTTGCGGTTGCGATTTTGGGAAAAAATCGCAGATTGTAGATTACTTAGGGTGATTGCAAGCTGACCATCAGCTAAGTAGGCTTTTGATTTTAACGAATCCAACAGTATAGGATTTTCATCGAGGCTGTATTCCGTTTTTCTTTCCAGAGATTTTCTGAAATAAAGAACAGAAAAGTATAGTATTAGACGTTACCACTAACAATTTTCGTTAAAAAGTATTGAGAGTTTAATCTTTGGATCGTAATACTAAGTTTTAGTTTTTTATTTCGGAATCGAACGTTCCGAATTGTCTGCAAAACCTCGAGGCGAAAACGGGATACGCTCCGACTCGATATGTGCGTCAACCAGATCTCTAAGGTGTCGAATTAAACATTTGAAATCTCTTATTTGTCAAAAACCTAATTAATTTTATGCAATTTAACATTTTGAATTTTATTTTTCCTTCTATTATGTGCCATTTGTACATGTTCAAATGGCGCGCTTTCAGAAGAAGACATTTTGGTATTGACAATATTAATAATACTATACTATTTAGACATTGCGTTTTGAAATAAACAACTAAAGCAGTTATAACATGACCGGCCCAAGTAGCAGGCCAAACAAATCAGTTTTGGCAAGGTGACACACTGCTATATATACATTCTGCGCGCAGATACTGATGAGCGAAAGAGAAAAGTTCTTATGCGCCACCTGTCTTCCCTAGCCAGAGACTAGAGAGCCAGGGGGGGAATGCCAGTCCAAAAATATTTTATTCTACAGTGTATTACTATTTACACGTGCGCACAAGTTGGAAAAAAATTGAGATTAGACCTTAAAGTTTTTTATAAAAATTCTTAGTGGTGTAAGTTTAAAATTTTAATTTTTAAAGATCCAATTCCATTCTTCTGTTGTTTATTTCCGAACGTTTTGCAATGACTTGGGAATACTCTCGGGATAATAAACGGAATCATATCCCGAATCATTTCTGACTATAACATCGAGTAAAACAATCTACAACAGAAAACAATTCCAGTAACTCCTCCAAAATGCTCAGAGTAATCATACCTTTTTATACAATTAGAGAATTCGTACATGTATTAGGTGCTTGTTATGGATAATTAAAATGAGCACTTCGCAGATCCATAAAATGTCGGTCCTTAAATTACGCGTTACGACCGAGTTCAATTAGAATATCTCAGGAGTAACAGAATCATTTTTCACTTCTAATACCTATCTTAATAAATTAAATTACAATGTATAAACAGAAATTCTCGCCTGTCTAAAAAAGTATTCAGATAAATCAAAGCGTTAACGCGAATAACTCAGACTAATTACACAAATTCATCTAAAAAGACAACAATTAATATAACACACATTCCCCGAGTAACATGCAACAAGTTGAAAATTACGATTACCATGGAAACGCCTGTCGACGAAAACAATTTTTTCTCTCCCTAAACTAACAATAAATCAAAAGCAACTAACAACTCCACTATAATATACTTTCATCGCGCGGAAAAGAGCGCAAAACAAACAAGGTATATATAATAAATATCAAGAAAAAAAAAAAGAAAGTACCCCGATGTAACGCGCGCGCGCGGAATAATAAACCTCGTGTTTGTTCTTGTCTACCCCAAGCGGTTAGACGCAACAAAGGCCACCACCTTCCGTAGCAGTATATTATAAGTATACACTACATACCGCGTATCAAACGTAATTAGCATCAGGGCGGACTACTTGGGTACACTTGCTCGCAGAGTGGCGCAAGTGAAACCATTCCGAGCTACTGCGCCGACGAAAATTACCATAAACCGCTGAATAAATCGTTGTCATTACGCATCTAAAATTAACGGGACGTAAAGAGTACAAGTTTACGATTAATTCGTGTGTGTGTGTGTGAGTGTGAGAGAGAGAACTTGTGACGCAACTCTGCGCGTAATGTATGTACACACACGTCGCGTGTTACAGACAGCGCGCGCACAGAGGCGTGTGCTACTACTTACTGTGTGCGCTACTGCCACTTTTTTGCATTGAATTTTCGTAAAAAAAGGGGGGGATTAGAATAAATTATTAGGTTTTAGATTTTATTTAAATTTCTTGTGCTTATTTTTTGGACTTTAATTTTGTTATGAGGTTATTTTAAGTATTTATAAACTGTTTTTTTTTTCAAGCCTAGAGTTATTTAAATTTGTGGAACATGTTGTTATCGTGTGCATGCGACTTTGAACCTGTCTTGATTATAAATCGTATAACTAGTTTAGTTTTTATGGAAATACAGTCATATGGCGCGTTAAGATACATTGGCTTTTTTATATTTTTGACTAAGAAAACGGCGATCTAAAAGAGCATCTAAAATTTTTGTCGCTCAGAAATATTATCTAAATCGATCCGATAATCAATATTCATAGTATTCTTTGAAAAACCCCGCATATAGCAACAACATTTTGAAATATATAGGTAAGAGTCTCAAAGACTGTTGCATATGCATAAAGCTTGAATCAGTATAATCCGAATCGAAAAAGTTGCTCAAAAAAAAAAAACAAGTTTTTCTTTACGGTGCACAACTCAAAAATATTAGTTCGTTGACCAAAAGAAGCTATATTCTAAATCAACTTGCACTTTCTACAGTAGTTTGGCTACATCTAAAAGCGTAAAATTTCAAGCATTATAATATCAACGTAAATCAAATTTACGATGACCAAAGCTCGAGTATAATTTGCTAATCACTCTAGCAATTTCATTTAACGAGTCCGTCCCAACAAAGATCTCGACTGCAGTTTCTTAGAAATCATCTCTCCAGCATTATAAGCTTCTGATGAAAGTCCATTAAATCTAATCACCGCAAACAGCAGCAAAACGAAAGACATTATACACTTTTGCATTGCAATATCGCACGCACGTTTCAAAACAACAAAGCATCAATCACGACGTATATACCGGTGTTTGTTAACGAAAATTCAAGACAAGTCGCACTTTTATATATCTTCTCTTTTTTTTTTTTATTCGACCGCTTATAAAGAGCGGCGAAAATCACTCGAGGTCCGCAATAACGTGTCGCACATTTACAAAGTGCAGCCACTAATTAGTCACGCGCACTTTCGGTTCGAATGCACGTCAATCCGAGCTGCATTATTCCGTCGTTTTATTATCTTAATACAACGAAAGTTGAAGGCCAGTCGGTAGGCGCGGCTTTTCGCGCGCGCTATACACACTCGAAAGTATATAAGTCTATACTACAGAGCGACTTTAATGATCCGTTGACACCCGGTAATTGCGATTGTGCTATATATATGATCGCGTGTATTTAGGGTCGATATATCGTCGTTGCGTCATTATATACACCTATACGTCTGTAAAGTTCTTTTACTCGTTGCCAAACGAGACTCGCAATACGTGATGCTGAAAATTTTTGTGTCTTAGTATCGGTTGCGTTATAATACACGCGAGTTTTTCTGTATTTTCGAGTGTGATTTTTATTGAATCGTATATATAGAGGTAGAGAGCGTTATGTCATGGGAAAAGGTTGGTGAAGGTACACGCACACATTATATACACGCAGGCGTGGGATTACATATTTTTACAAAAACTAATAGTCCCGCTCGAGGCCTCGTGTGTGATATATACAGTTAGTTTTTCTTCAATTCTGATGGATGGCCTGTCAAACGAGTATAATTTGATTAAAATGTGGAAAAAAAGGATACTGCTCAATTCCGAACGTAGATGATGACAATGTTCGTATACTATCCTTCAAATATTACATCAAATTATTAAAGGATAAAGCCAAAGTACTAAAAACAAAGCATCAATTTAAAGCAAAAAAAGAGTCAATCCACCACAACGATCGCAAAAACGCGCGCTCATCACGAGAAACCTTCGTAAAATATCGTGTCCATCAAAGAAAGCGTCTCCATTCCGCGAGTGACAGGCCCATTACAGTCGGCGTCGAACGACTTCGCCGCAATATTTTTCCACTCCCGGCACTGAAAAACTCGCGCTCCCGGTGTGAAATTTATTGACAAGACCTAGATTGCACGAGAGAGAGAGAGACCTTCATAAATTTTCATAATTCATCGCGCGACAAAACGAGCAGTACCTATATATAGCCGTACTCCAAGTTTCAAAAAAAAAGAAAACATACCTGAGAGAGAGAGAGAATTTCGCCGGCGAAACGACAACAAAGCACAATACTATATACCGCACTCGAATAAAGAGTCGTTCACCTGTCGTATACTGTGTTATTCGATGGTCCCGAAATTCTTCGCGCGAAAGTATATTATAGCGGCTGTAACGTAACGGCGGCGCCAGATTCGCCCTTAGGCGATTTCTCGATTGCGGCTTGTCATCGAGAGTTTTATATATACATACGATCGATTCGTTATGCCAAATTACGGCTAGTTTTAAGTCAGGACAATGGAGCGGTTTACCGACTAAATATATATATATATATATATATTATCGAGGAAAAAAGAGAGATGGAAGAGTCGAATCGTTTATTCTGGTTGGGAAATAGCTTAATGGGGAGAAATTAGGTTTCGTTTTTGTCAAGACGTGTGCAGGAGACTATACGAGCGTATATAGCTGACGTTTACAGGCATTGAATTGAATTAACTCTCCCCGTAAACCTTACGCACGCACGCGCGCGCGCTTAACGCGTCAAAGCGAAGATAATTGGTAACAGTTTTAAAGTAATTTATTTTGAATGCAGCTCACGCGGTAATGAAGTTGTGATGACGTGAAACGAAATTCTGTTTCGGTTCGGTTCTCTCGTTTCTAGAATCGCTGCGAGGGATTATAGCTTGATGCTTTAGGGGGATTATTATTGTTTTTTTATACAGATACACGGAGAAAGTAAGGTTGATTGAGTCATGCGAGTGACGTATCTCTATGTGTATATTAAGTAGAGTAAGTCGGGTTTGATAAGACCGGCATGCGCACCTTTCCTCGTATTATTTAACAGCGTTTTTTCCTCAACTTTCTCTGTGAGATATATAATGTTACTCGTGAAGATAATACCGACTTAATTTATGAAATTTATTATACAATGCAAGTGCGGAGATTTTTCAAACGTCTTAATTCTTCCCGAGAAATACAATGAAGGAAGTATGCAGGACAGAGAACAATGTTGTGTGCAAACCTGTTTGCCACTATTAATTGGCACTATAATGGACTTTGGCTATATTTTATCGGATATACACGCTTTACCAGCTTTATTAGCCGGTATGTCGAATGATTGATCGTCGTATACAAGATCAATTGGAGCAATTTCTTTTGAGATACTTGCCTGAACATTTGTTCTGCGATATTTATTACCTTTGCATTAATCAAGCTTAATATCCTGACAACATATAGACTGTCCGTAGTTACAATTTACAGTTTGCTGATGTGTGACTTTATATTCGTTTATTTGATATACTTTGTATCGAAATTTGGTCATATCGCACGTTGAAGGAAATCAATCTTGATGATGCTTGTACGATTTATAATGTTTGCCATAATCGGTATCTTATCGTGGATACACAAGTCACTTATTATTTGCGTTTACAATTTTAATGCCAGTCGTTTTAAAATATTCATCAAAACTTGATAATATCGTATATTGCATTCAACTTTGATTGAAATCCATCTTCGAGAGTCGCCTTGTCGGATGACGAAAATGCATTAAATCGTCAATTAAAAGCAAATGACTCTTAATGCGGTAGCAAGGATTTACGATATAAAAAACATTCAACGATACTTCTCAGAGGGAAGGCAATATTTTCAAACCCGAAATTTGGAACCTTTCAGTCCGTGTATTATACAAATTTTTTAATCGTATCAACTTACCGATAAGTACCGATTTTGTTTAATTTGCACGAGAGAACAAATCAAGACTCGATATACGTGTTTTCATTAACATATATTAATAAACTTCAAAGTCACCTCAATACTTCGCCCACACATATAACACAAAGAGAATAACAAAACCTACCACAAAGTAAACCGTTAAAACTGCTAAAAACGATTCCAGAAGCTCCGCATCCTAGCAAAAAAAAAAAAAAATCACCCACCGTAAAAACTCTTCAAAAAGTCATTACTCCCGCGAAGTTTCGTCCGCAGTTCAAAAATACGACTCGGCACTAAAACACCTCTCTCACCGCAGCAGTATATATTTTTCCACACCACATGTATATATACCCAAGACCGTAAACTTCTTACCGGAGTAGCGCACACGTTCTTCCTTAAAAAAAGCCCATATACACAGCTGCTTTCTCGCGGCGCAAAAACCTCAAGGCGTGAATCGATAATTGCCTGCGAGACACATATATATAAGTACACTACAAAGATGGGACGTAATAACACTGCGTATTAGCGGATTCTCGAGTGTATATATAATACGAAACTACACACACACGGATCTGATGATTATCAGCGTGGCGGTTTTTGGTAAGTATGCAATATAACCTTCATGCCTCAGGTGTTTCCTTTGGTTACCGTAACCCGGACGCGACAGTCGGTTCTCTTTTTTTCTCCTCTTCTCTGTTGTTATACGATTGTCTTAGGAACTATACGATGGGCATTTAAATCTCGTATATATAAGGTGTTTTGAAAAGGCGGTGTCGTTACGGGCGCGATGATTACGTGTAATTAGTCGAGAGAGAGAGAGAGAAGCGATATTATCGGACTGGATATATATATAGTATCTCGCAATTTCATGTCTATTTACGGCGCGCACTTTTCGCGCTTTGACGCGCCTCGTGCAGTCAACGGCTCTTTTTTGTCTGTCTGCTTCTTTTTTTTCGTGTGGAATTGGGTAAGAGAGTTACTTGTTGCCGGCGAGATATTAGTGGGTTGTGTGTTTGAATCGGTATTGTAGTGTTGCATGATTTATGACGGATTTTTTGCGGGTTTCGGTAAATAAATAATAGGTGTATATGCGTGAATGCATTGTTTTTTCGTTTGTCGCTCGATGATGAATGTCCTGGACGTGGTTATGTGTGGGGGTGATGAAAGGACTTGCGATTTATCGTTTGCTTTTGATGAATTATAGCTTTTCGCAATATCGTGTCGATCTTATATTGGAATACATGTTTAAATAAATACTTGTATGTACTTGTCCATGTAACAATATTTAAAAAAACGGCATCGCGTCTGAAATTCCATCCGATTCAGGCCGAAAACATAAAAAAGTCTCAAATTTCGTTACCGATTTTCCTCCATCCTCGAGTATACACCCATAAATTTTCGTTCGCCGGCGCGTCAAAAAAAAAAAAAGTTCTGGAACGAAAGCAAACAAGATTATCATAAGTGGGCCCGGAGGACCAGCACGATCTGGCGGTAAAGAAAAAAAAAAACTGAGATAAGACGAAAAAAAAAAAAATGCACGAAAACCGCAGCAACCAGGGCAGAAGGCCAGTCCACCGCACGACGTCGTGGTAGACCTCGAGTATAGGGGACCAGCATAACACGAAGGAGTCTAACGCCCGCATTTCGCAATCGAGAGTAAAAACAACTATACGCGGCTGGTGGTAACTTAATAATAGTGGCCTCAAAATTCGCGGGTGGACGGCACACCTCTTAAGTATAGCAATGCAGAATTATCTTGTCAATTTCCAAAAATGTCCGAGAGACCGCTTTATTCATGAAGCTCTCGCGCGCGTCTCGTCGCGCTAAAAAAGGCGTTGGCCGAAAATGTGGCTGGCAAAAAAAGGAGATGGATGTGGGTGGGGGTCGTTGGTTTGAAATATCGTTGTAGCTTTTATTATAGGTCTTCCTTTCACTTGATGATGATGCGTAGTTTTTTTTTTTGTTTGAGAAAAATTGTGTTGAAATTAATCGTTCATTGTGATGAGTGTAGGAAAATGTGTACTACGAACTGCTATATATTTTCTGATGATTTAGGAGGCTCTGTTTTTTTTAATTGGTATGCATCAATCATTCGAATAAAAAATAATTCACGTTTATTGCAAAAGCTTTGTATCCGATGGTATTATCGAGCCACAAATTGTTTGATATTATCGATTAAATTATCCCGTAACTTTTGACAGCATATGATTAATGAACTTTTAAGTACACGCACCTCGTTTTATTTAGTTTTATGTATAAATGCACCTGTAAATTGGCAAATCATTCTTTGCGATATAATGACAGACAGGTGCCTTTGACAATTTAATACACGACGTCGAAATAAACGTTTTTTACTCACTTTTCAAACAAGATTATATGTTTACTGTAAAAAATGGAAAGTTCAATTTACGACAACTAACCGATCTGTTTTTATTTCAGGAGCCTTCAACGGACCCGTAGAAAAGCAGAGATATGACGGCTGGTACAACAATTTGGCACATCCCGAGTGGGGCTCCGTAGGCAAGTATATCCACATTGAATATCTCTCTCTTTTTCGCTCGCATTTATACACGATAACAGGTATACACCGGGCCGTTATATTTAATAAACCACACATAAATACATCAACATCTCGGCGTCTCGTATCGATCGAAAATTACGTCAGAGCGATATATAATGACGCTCCGAATAATTTTCGTAGCAAAGAGTCTCGCATTAACGCGGCGATCGACAAACGAATTTGCATAAATTATGATCGAGCGAAAAAGAGAGTCCCTCATAAGTACAAAGTGCTTATCGATATGGAGAAAAAAAAATGCCGGAGAATTAATGACGCTTCCAATCTGTAGATAGCAGGCTGATACGAAAGGTACCGGCCGCTTACACCGATGGAGTTTACATGATGGCCGGCCAGGACAGGCCTTCGCCTCGGAAATTGAGCGATCTCTTTATGCAAGGAGAAGACGGATTACCTTCCATCGGCAATAAAACGGCTCTCTTTGCTTTTTTCGGTGAGTTGCATATACACATACACACGCCCATTTTGCGTTACATTGTAATTGACTTAATCTCCGAACGACGCGGCGGTTTCGATAATTGTATATGTATGATTTGGAATTTATCGTTTTTATCGCGTCCGAAAATTTATGCTCTCTCTGTATGTGTGCTGTGCTCGGGATGTATTATTACGTAAAATTTGTGCGCGAGTATATAGTCTCTTTTCAATTTTTATGTCTTCATTAACGTTTCTCTGCCGCGCTTGGGTATAATATAATACCGAGGTATAGTGAAAGGAATTTTGTTTTCAAAATGTGTGGATGCTGCTTGCTCATCGCTTTGCCGATTTGCTTGGTTTCTGAATGCTTTTTACTGACTAGTTGAATTATCTACTACGAAATGAACGATTAAACATTCTCGAAGAATCGGTATTGAATAATATATACATACAATACCGATAAATCGAAACCGCCAAAGCACGTTATATCCTCAAACGCGATATGGAATTAACCCATTAACACTTGGCGAGAGAATCAACGTTCGCAGCTAATCGCTAAATCCGAGCTTATAATAAGAAAACCCATTCAATCGTCATATAATAATTCCAATCTTCCATTCATCGAGGTTCGCCTTCGATCGAGAAAACCGATTCCTCGCACAAAGTTGTTTACGGAAACGTTGATCTCAGCAGGTGCTAATATCATCGAACAACACACAATCCAATCATCCGCGAGAAATTGAAACTATCATCATCATCATCTCAAGACATAATATACGTATATATAATTTCGAGGAACGCGATTATCAACCGCACTTTCATCACACATATAATAATACGCGAAGGGCGTCACACAGAATATAAGGACGCGTTTTCTGATCGATTTTCCTTCTGGGAATACCGTGCAGTGCGCACATCAAGTCTATGAGATCGACCTTGCTCAATCGTTTTAGCGCGCGGGGAATTCGAATAGAGCCTCCCCTCCGAAAGGTAGTGCTGCTGCTGCTGTTGTTACAACACAAAAAACGACGTAATATACAACGTGTGCGCGCGCGCGCGCGCGCTCGAGTAATTTCTTCTTTCAATTCTGAATGCTTTCCTTGCGCGAAATAGGGCAACTGGTCACGTCGGAGATAATCATGGCTTCGGAGAGCGGCTGCCCGATAGAGTTCCACAAGATCGACGTCGAGAAGTGCGATCCGGTTTTCGACAAGGACTGCCAGGGTAACAAGTACATTCCATTTCTGAGGGCGGACTACGATCGGCAGACTGGACACAGCCCTAATAGTCCACGTGAGCAGGTAAGCTAACGTCTATATGTATGTATGTATTATCAATGGTCTTGAACTTAAATGGATCGAAGAGAGAGAAACAAAATGGGGGAATTGCGTGCTGACGTACTGACGCGTCGGGGAGTAATTAACTTGGCGGCGCGAGTTGTTAGGAGAGCGTTTTTTGAAATTCACGCCGAAACGCTTTATATTCCGTCAATCAATTTTAATTGGTAATCGAAGCGTATATGTATATATAGTGCCGAGAGGAAAATTCAACGCGAGCGCTGCAGTTTGTCTTATTTCAATTAATGATAATTGATAGCGAACGATTGAGTGTACGGCTGCTGCTGCTGCTTTTTTTTAATGCGAGGGTGATTAAATTGCTATTATTATTCGAGCGATTTTTTTTCCTTGGACAGTTTAATTATTTTCTTGTATAACGCGCGGATTGATTGTTCATTCTGTAGACAGGTGCGTTATTACATTTCATAATGAAATATAGGGGGGACATCAGGTTCGTGATTTATGGCTTTTGTTTGAATTCGATCGAAATCGTCATTGATCCTGGGGTTTAAGTAGATTAGTGTCGAGTATATGGTCCGAGCTTTATTCTGCAGTAATCTGTACAATACAGTCTATATATAAGATGAAGAACCTTTGCATAATACATATAAATTATACATGCACGTATTGAACGAACACCTTGCTTGAGTTACGCGACGAGCATATACTGAAAATTACACCTGTAATTTGACTGTCGATTGCAAACGAAACACGACACGAAGAAAAAATGATTGCAATCATCTTCATAACCGCGCATGAAAAATGCTCAATAACTTCTCGAAAAAATGACTTTCGGAATGCAATTCCACGTTGAAATCAGATCCGATGCCGAATCTAAGTATATATTTAAATTGAAGTAATGTATTCGTGATTTATTTATACCCGCATTATACACGAGTGTGCCGAAACTCATTCAAGACTGTCCTTATCTTTTTTTTCACGCACGAGCTGATTCACACGCGCGCAATGATTCACTCAAACTTTTCGATTATAAATTCGTATACGTCCCCCAGAGAGTACTTACAAACATCCAATCATTGACTTATTGTTAAAAAAAAAAAAAAAATTAAATTCCCCACTTTCGACCTCAAGCATAGGAAAGCTCAGACACAGCGGACCATTAATCTCCCTTTCAGCATTGACATTTCACCCACAAAACCTTCCTCCTTTTTTACTCCTCATGATTCGTATGGCGAGCGGATGATTTGTTTGCATTTATACACATCTCGTGCGGGCGAAAATCAGATCTTTTTTTCATTACAGGGGGTCTTGCGGCCGGTGTCTGTGTGTTAATTTAATTAATGGTCTCGATTTCGGGCTTTTAAATTTCGCGCGATATAAGGCCCCGCATATGTCTGATATGCGATGCAGCCTTTTTCGCAACCAAGTGTTGTATCGCCTTGTCTTATTTCGAGCTTATCATCGCTCGAAATTATTATTATTCATCGCTGTGGCGAAGAGGTTATTTATAAGGGAGCGAGTGAGCTTCATCGTCTCTGTATAAATGTATCATTCATTTTCGTCGCCGAGCTCGTAATGAGAGGTATCGCTTTTTTTTCTCGATCGTGTGTTATGTATTTAACTTTAAAGACGCCGAACGTGTCGGCTTTTATCGAAGCTATCGGCAAGTATATCAAGGTCGAACGCGTATATGCATATACTCGCGAGAGAATATTATATTCGACGTCGTTATACTCTCACACGGCTCATCAATTTACGAGCGAGTTATAACGCACCCGCGGCGAACATTTAAATGCAGTTTACTCTTAATAATAGTAATTTGTAATGTATACACACATGTACATATATTCCGCTCATCAGAGCAAGCTTTTTTCTCTCGCGCGCGGTCTTTTAATTTAAAAGATCGAGAGATTTATTCAAATAAGCGCGGGAAATTAACACCCGTCGATTCGAATCTTCAAATTTAAAAGCAGATAAAACCAACACAGTTCTATATACGGATAAGTAGAGTAACTCAAGCAAAGCGTTTCCATTAGCATAATACACACACACACGCATATTATAGAGCGCGAACGAAATAAGCGAGCGTTCTCGGCTAATTGGAAGTTAATATACGTCGGCCTCTTAGCGCGAGACGTTCGCGGAAAAAAGCGCGAGAATAGCTGTAATTACGTGAGGTTGCAGATAAACAAAGTGACCAGTTGGATCGACGCCAGCTTCATATACTCGAGCAGCGAGGCATGGGCCAACACTATGCGATCCTTCAAGAACGGCAGCTTCCTCATGGAACCGACCAGACAGTTTCCCGTGCGAAATACCATGAGGGCGCCGTTGTTCAACAATGCTGTGCCCAACATTATGCGCTCGCTCAGTCCTGAAAGACTGTACTGTAAGTGGACTACTTTTTTCTCTCTCTCTCTCTCTCTCTCTTTGGGATGTGGTTTCTTGTGGATGTTTATTATGCTGTAAGTGGATGATGGGCTTGGGAAGATTGTTTCTTGAAATTTTTACTGGGATTTTTATATACCTGTAGGTATACTTTGAATTTGTTCAAGTGAAAAGTTTAAATTTTTGGTGTATAGATTAGAGGTACTAAATGAAACTGTATATAGTTTAGCTTTTAGACATACCTCGCAGTGTCATAATTCTATAACGGTTGAGCCACATGGACACTACAAAAAGAAACTACAGCTTGATTCATATATTTCATTTCCGACATGGCTCTACAATAATCATTACAAAATCAGAACAGGACACAAGGCACCGCATTACACAATTAGAAAAAGAAAGAGATCTAATAGAATTTCGCAAAAAAAAGCAAAGCTACATTGTTGCACTTTCCGTCTCTAAAACCCTATTTTTCTCTCCCCGTGTGTAGCAATAGTTTACATCAGTTTTCAATTTCTTCACCTACACGATCGTTCACTGAATAAAACATCGCCTCTCGAGTCTAAAGCACGCTTAGTCTTTTTTTTTTTTGTTAACATAGAATTCTTGTTAGAAAAGTCAACACACACAGTGCATTATTCAGAGAAAACGCACACTCGAGTCAACAATGTCGCGCGAAAAGCTGTACATGTATAATACAAAAAATTCAAGCGATGCGTCTTTTTTCAAAAAAAATTACAGTATTAGGTGATCCAAGGACGAACCAACATCCGCCGTTGCTGGTATTTGGGATTTTGTTCTACCGATGGCACAACGTCATCGCCGAACGAGTTCAATACGAGCATCCAGACATGTCCGACGAGGAGATATTCCAGAGGACCAGAAGGATCGTCGTTGGTACTTTACAGGTAAGATTATGATCGTCGATTTCGTAATAAGCAATATCATAATTTTTTTTTCTTAACGATCATGGATCGGTGAGGTGAAATTAGCAACGACATTGTAAGACGGAGATAATTACACAGCAATAACCATTTGCTTTGTATATCATCAATAATAATACACGTCCAATAAAATCCAGTTCGTGTGTGATAGCATGTTAATTCAAAGGATAATTAGCGCACGAGCGCTCGTTTTCGGTAATGCGTGATTTACATTCATAACAAATCGCATGTAAGTTGTATATACACGAGCGATTATTCAATATCTGCTTTGCGTTTGTATACACTTGACACATATCTGCAATTTTTTTTTTCCAGTTTCTTCCTATAATATACATGCAAGTTTGTTTTTTCACGCAAGTGCGGCATCGTTCATTATACAATCCTTTATCGTCGCTTTAATATACACCATTAGGCAAATACAATTGAAAAAATATTTTAATCGAGCTTCTCTTCGCTACATTAAGAAAAAGCCTCACGCGCGTCAATTAAACGACTTTATTCCAGTTTCATTGAGAAGCAAAGCTTTTCCAAAGAAAACTCGTCGCGCATATATATATAAGTCCAAACCGTATAATCTCCCAACTATATATACACATCGCTTATACATTCATCCCCCTATAACGACTTACGTGAATTCTACACACGTATATAATACCTATATGTACACGAAACATTTCGCGCCTCTTCCAATTATTTTCCCACTAAGCGCAGTATACTGCCATCACGTTCGAAACGCCTCATGCATAAACTCATTCTAACGCCGAGATCGTGTGTATGTAACTATAGAAGCCTCTCTCGTATAATATAATCGCTTTACGATCGCGTTTCGCAAATTATAAAACAAGCGCGCGCGCGTGTCCGAAAAATCAAAGCCAAAGCCGGCTATCATGGCATCCATCTGTCTATACATTATACAAAACAACACACTGTGTATGCCAAGGTGTATAACACATAGGAGAACCGCAAAATTGCGCAACTATATATATATAATACTTACCTGCGAGCTGTCCTGGTTGTTGTTACCGCCGCGCTCGTTACTCTCTTCGTCAAGTTCACGAATTGGCTGTAACGACGAGCTTTAATGGAAGAGAAGGAAACGCTGCTGTATATTGGTGTTTCGAAAAGTGATTGATATAGAAAGAGGCAGAGGCTTGAATCGAGGGAGAGAGATATATAGTCGCGGGGAATTAGGTGCTTGTACGGAATTGCGCGAAGAGACTTTATGAGTATACTGCCGTGTACACGCGTGGATGTATGTTTATTAGACATTGTAAAGCATTATTTGCAATTCGCTCCGTCGTAATGTTTTATATAGTAACGAGATGGCCCTTACGAAACGCGACTAATATACTGTGTAGTTTAGATTTCAGTACTGTCTAATATAGTTCAAACTATCACAGTATAGCTGAAAAGTGGTATTGGATCTTTCAAAATTAAAAGTTTAAGTGTATATACTAATAAAAATTGTTCAATCTAAACTTTCGATTTCGATTAGTGCGTACGTGTGGAGCGTGATGGATTGCAAAACAAAGAATTTCCCTCATCTTAATCTGCAGGCCCAGGGCATATATATATAGCAGCGTAGTGTCACCAATGCTAAAATGTATTATTCGCTCTGCTTGAAACACTCATGCTATAACTGCCTTAGTTTTTTATATATTGATTTAGCTTTGTGTAGTACTAATTTTCTTCGCAAACGCAATCACACTTTTCTTTACAAACATTAGCAATCGAGTTTCCGTAAAGAGGATAACAAGAATAATTTTAAAAAACAATCGCAATATTGACACGAAAGTCAGGTCTTCATACTCGAGCGCAGCTTATCGCGTTGTGAAGAACAATTTAGCTGTATATCCACCTCAACTATAACCGTCGAACTGTAATCATGAGTTATTTGAAAAACAAACTTGAGAAAATGGCTTATAAGTGGAGCAATTGTAATAAAAAGCCTTTGACAAATGCGCACTGCGAATTTTATGTAAGAAACCGCTGCGGCAATTTCTTTAGTCTTTTACCATCGCCATGTATATATACTATGTTTTAGTTTACCAACGTGTAATTTATGTATTGAGAGCTGAATATAATTTCCCTTTTCTCATTCTCCGGTTAGCATTAATAGCTGAAATTTATTATTCAAGGTCTCAAGAATATTAAAGGAATTTTATAATGCCGCCAGTTTACACGAACATTGAGAAAAATTAAAACGTCTGCCGCGAGATCGATTCTATAATAACATACATCGGTTTGCTCTTTGACGTAGGCGCGTGCAACAGAGTATCAATCATATAATAATTCACAAATCGATGGAAAAAAAAACCTCGACATTTTCCTATGATTTCACTGAACGAATTGTAATTCAATGAAAAAGAAAAAAAGAATTAACATGTAGTTGAAAATCCACGTGTACGTAAAAATAACATATTTCTGCGAACGAAAAAAAAAACCAAGATATTTTACTGCCGAAACGTATATAGTATAAGTAATCGATCGAAAAGCCCTGAGAGTTGCAGTAGGCGGAGTCGATTTTTATGCCTCTCGTCATCATGCAAATTTTACGATTTACGATCGGAATTACGCGAATCAGCGCGGTACCAGTCCAATTATTTACAATTCAGTTAATAGAACTCTCGCGGCTCCTTTACAACCCAACGCTCTCTCTCTCTACAGCAAGAAATTACTCACTGCTACGCATATGTATATGACAACTATGCAGACAAACAATTTGCCCGTCATTACTCTCAAAATCTACCCTCACACCGCAAACAGGCGACGAACGGATTATTTAAGAATAATATGGCAGCGCGAGATAATAAAAAAAGAGGCACAAGGTGGAACAATTACCCGCGGCGGCTCTCTCGAAGGAGGGTAATGTCACTCTCGCGAGCGAGCAATTTTTTTTTCTCTTCTCACACGCGCTACCTAATTTCGTCGCGCGTCCGTGAATCTTATATTTCTCTCTCTCTCTCGTGAGTGTATAATTTTCTCCGTTTATTTCAGAACATCATAATGTACGAGTACCTGCCGTCGTTACTGGGCGAAACAATTCCAACTTACAATGGTTACAAGGCAGACTTACACCCTGGTATCAGTCACATCTTCCAAAGTGCAGCATTTCGTTTTGGACACACGATGATACCACCCGGTATCTACAGACGTGACGAGCAGTGCAACTACAGGATGACTAAGACGGGACAACCTGCCATAAGGCTCTGCACCACCTGGTGGGACTCGAATGTAAGTTGTCGGATGACTTTCGGATTTGCTTTTGTACATTGTGAATTCGGAAAGAGCTTGCGAAATTTTCTTTTCACGCCCAGGTGATCACGTCGACCATTTATTGGCTGGTATGCGCGTGAGCGACTGGAATATATATATAGGCGTGATAATAAAATGTTTATGTGCGACAGATATTTTTTCTTGAGTGAGCTAACAAAAAAACTTGCAGTCGTATTGGTAGCTTGAATAGCCCGAATAGCCGTGAAACTAAACAGTTTTGGACTGGCCTTACTCCCCACCGCTTCGATATTTCTAGTTTCTGGCTACCGACGATAGGTGGCGCATAGGCAATTTCTTGTTTCCCTCATTACTATATACGCGCAGAATGTATATATAGCGGTGTGCCTAACGATGGCAAAGCAGCCTTGTTTGGCCAACTACTTTGTCCGCTCATGTTATAACTTCCGGGAGTCTAATACCGTATAATGTCTTGTATGTTCAATATTACTATGCATACCAAAATCATTTATATAAGAAACTAATAAATAATCTCGTAAAAAATGCATCGTCTGCTGAGTAATCAAGAGATTCGAATCTATTAATTGGAATTCCTTTTCTTCGATTTTTGTAGATGCATTTTAATGCGGAGTATATACAATATAATCAAGCTATAAATTAGTCGTATACACGTGCGCGTTCTTGCTACTAATGGAATCGCGAGGCAAAAAGTAATGAGGATTATCCGGAAATCAGCATGGAAACGCTTTCAACGTGATTATACTTACATACTGCATTTCCGCGTGATCTCGTCATCATAGTCCTGGAAAATTTTTCGATCTAAAAAATATTGTCTAAAAGCTTCATTTAAAGAAAAATGTCTATCAACACTTATAATCCAACCATCGCCTTATCTAAACGTCACTTACGCGTAGAGCTTGCAAACTATAGCTACATCAAGATCACACACAGCTCGAAACAATTGCCACAAGCTTAAAGCATCAAACGCTTGATGAAACTCGAGAAAGGACAGCAAGGATCCTCGGCTGCGCGATGTGGGTTATCGGCGAATTATCTTGACCGTGGCGATCGCTGTATAATATAACGATGCTGTGCGCGGCTCTCGTCTCTCTCGGGAAAGTAAGCCAGCGTTATGACAGGTAGTAAACCTACTACTACTACTAGTCTTAAATGCACCCCGGGCACTTAATGCATCATCTGAGTGAGCTGCAGGAGACGTGCAGTAGTTATTGACCTCCAGAGAATGAGCAATCTCGGGGTGACGGGAGCATTTTCTGTGTCAATCCCTGGATCTTGTAAAGTTAAGCTTGTGTAATTGTTTCGTTCAGTTTGTGTGTTGGAATTGAGAGTTTACGCAAAAATCGACTAATCGACGCTTTCATTAGAAAAGAAATGCAGTTACATATTATTGTAGGTATACAACTGCGCTTTAGAACACGTCATCGTCGTGTATACTTGCTCTTAATAGAAATCAGAAGACCGCAACGAAACTGCCGGCGAGAGTTTCTTCTCTCAATTTCCATTATATACTATTATAGCTTATCACATTGTGCGCTGCACTTGAGACTTATTCTCGAAGCTTCGGAAGTTAATGAATTTCTGCTACTTTATTAGCCGCGAGAGAGCGGTCACGGCGCTCTTCTTCGCAAATCGTTGTCTCATTATGTAATTTTTTAACGATTCCACCGCCGAGTATAATTTATAATTACATAAGCAATTAGTCCTGTAATTAGACGTGATTGTCGATTGCTCGTTACGAAATTATTACACGCGGCTATAAGCGCACAGCGATGAGTCTTTTTCTTTCAAATTGCTGTACGTTCGCGCCCTTTCATTGACGTGTAGAAGAAGTAATTCTTCATTTCGCTTCGAAGCTGGAAAATATACACTGTGCACAGAAAATTTTCATTGCTCGTATTGTTAAACTGCGATAAATTTAAGTTCGCAGCAGGTGGTATCATTTGCAGACATTAGATAGAAACTCCGAAGCGACACACATGGCATGTAACACTTTGAAATTTCTTTCCTGGAGGAAAGCGCACGGATACCATATGATGCAGGCTTTCTCTTTATAAAAGGAAGGCAATTACAAATAATTCCTGCTCCATAAATCAATCAGTAATCTTTAATATACCCGCGTATGTCACACCTTATACATATACACCGTAAGCTCACGTCAGCTCGTAAAAATTCATGTTAAGTACACTTGTTAACAAGACGCTATCGGATGAAACGAATCGCGAAAAGAAATCACCTCAATAAAGTCAGTCTCAGGTCTCTAAAAAGGAAATATCCCCTCGGACAATCGACATAAAAAGCCTAATTTACGCACGTAACCCGAAAAATAAAATCTTTTCAGGAGATCCTTGCAAACAGTACAGTTGACGAACTGCTGATGGGTATGGCTTCGCAAGTGGCCGAACGCGAGGACAATCTTCTCGGCACCGACATCCGGAACAATCTATTCGGTCCCATGGAATTCACCCGACGTGATCTCGGTGCCTTGAACATCATGAGAGGTAGAGATAACGGACTTCCGGATTACAACACTGCTAGAGCCTACTTTGGACTACCAGCGAGGAAGACCTGGAACGAGATCAACCCAGAGCTTTTTAAGAGAAATCCTGAGCTTCTCAGAAGCTTGATGGAGATCTACACGAATAATCTCAACAATATCGATATCTATCTGGGAGGAATGCTGGAATCCACGCAGGGACCCGGCGAACTGTTCACCGCTGTTATCAAGGATCAGTTTCTCAGACTCAGGGATGCGGATAGGTTTTGGTTCGAGAATGAACAGAGCGGGTAAGTTCTTGAAATTATTTGTTTTATATCCAGACACCAAAACATTCTCTGCGTAAATATCATAAATCCGAATCTCTTACGTGAATAAGAGTCGCGTTACGAAACATAAGCCATACGGCGCCTGTATCCCCAAGGTTCGGCTTTCTTCGATGTATATACGTCTTTTCTAAATCGCACGTAATATCCCACCAAACAGAGGCGTAATTCATATGGGTTTCACGGTCGCTGATGCTACACCGATAAACATATACATAATCGAAAGTTACGTTGATGCGGCGTAGAAAGCAGAAACATCGTATATATATAAGTATATACACGTAAAATCAATTTTGCATGGTTTCGTTTGCAGGATATTCACTAAGAGCGAGATCGAGGATATCAAGAAGGTGAAGCTGTGGGATATCATCGCAAATACGACGAGCATCGATCCGGAATCTATACAGAAGAACGTGTTTGTGTGGGCGAAAGGTGACCCGTGTCCTCAGCCTTATCAGTTGAATTCTTCGATGTTGGAGCCGTGTGTACCTCTTCAACGCTACGATTACTTTGAGGTAATATTATTGAACAATTGATGCTTTATTTTGTGGAAGATTTACCATACGAATAGACTATTGGCGGCTACAATGGGATATGATTTACGCCTACAGTCGAGAAATCATTTTTCCGAAAATTTATATAGACGGTGATGTCATCGCATACTGGTACACTGTAAAATACAAACATTTTTTGTGCGTATTAAAATATGCTAATTCTTTAGGAGCTACATAAATATTGCACTCGTCTCCATATAATATTTCCATACAAAGTAAAAGCCGGCTATTAAACGCTTGATCTTTAACCCTCTGCATTTCATATACCAGAAATATGATCTTCTAGCACCTCGTATAATTCGCACCTAAAAACGGTATATCTTGCATGCCAATCTTTAAAAAAGAAAGAAACAAGAATAAATGCGCCGTATCAAGTCTTTCGTATGGAAATCTCTCACTACTTGTATTTCTTTTTTTCTTTCGGTGCCGAGCTCAAACGCGACACTTCGTCCTGTTTGCACATTTAATTTCCCGCCGTATATTACGCAACGTCTACTTGCAGCGGAAGAGCCGCGAGTGTGGGCGCGCGAGTGAAACGCGCACCGCGCGGTTTTATATCGAGCCGTATGTGCGCTTGGTTGTGCAAAAGTAGGAAGAGATTTGTAAATATGCGCTTGAACTTTCGTTTCGTTTATTTTTTCCTTCGGTGTGCTGGCTACTGCTGCTGCTGCTGTGTGTGTGTGTGTGTGTGTGTCAAGCGTCAATATTGCTGATAGACGAGATGGACTGTTAATTTTGAAATTTATGAAAGTTGCTGCAATTGACGGATACACGTTAGGAGTAGTTTCTAAAGTGGCGATGCGCTTAGCGCCATTTGTTTGAATGGACGATTATGCGTGATTTTGTCATTATAGGATTTTCCAAATACACGTGATCATATTCACTTCTCGATTGTTAAGCAATATCAAGCACGTTAATTATTATTATAGAAAATGAATACTTTGAGCACTTTGGTTTTCGAATCGCACGTATTTTGTATTAAAATTCATAGCTATAGGACAAGATTTTTAAAAATTAAAAATTCATGCATGCGTATTTTGTAAAAGCTCCTGTTGCTCGAGTCTTTTTTGCAAACTTTACCAAGCAATTACCGTCCAACCTTCGAAACACATTTCGAGGAAAAAAAAACATCGAACGAGTGCCCGGAAATCGTTAAAACCAAGCCACTCACTTTTTTAAAAAACCCCGCACCAATTTCTCCCAAACTGCCCCATAAACCTTCCATAAACTCAAATTTCTCTCTTAAAAAAAACAGGGTAGCGAGCTGGTCTACATCTACGCGTGCGTCTTCCTGGGCTTCATACCGATCCTGTGCGCCGGAGCCGGTTACGGTCTTGTCAAGCTCCAGAATCGCAAGCGTCGTCGACTAAAGATCCTCCAAGAGGCCATCCAAAAGCGTAACAACAGCGAAGTTAAAATCGTGGACAAGATGATCGTACGCGAGTGGCTACATGCCAATCATCGTCGGCTTGTGAAGGTTAAGTTTGGACCTGAAGCTGCGCTGTATATCATCGATCGCAAGGGCGAGACGCTCCGGACGTTCAACTTTCAGGATATTAATAGCGTCAGCATCGAGGAGTCGCAGGTATGATGATGTGTCTTTTGATCGTTATGCTAATTGCGGTGAATTGTGATCGAGTGAATTGAGCTGTGTCATTGGATCTGGGACTGAACTCGAGATGATCGTTTTGATGGATTTGCATATTTTTGCATGACGTGTGTAGGGGTATTGTTTGGTATAGAATCGTGTGTGGAATACAATGACATCGAGATGAAAAATGTGTTTCGTTAATTGGATTAATAACTGGTTGTTATTTTACTTGCATAGTCTGTGTTTATGTGTAGGCATATACTACCCACGGAAAAATATTCTGGTGTTCTACTATGATAAAATTATTTTTAGAATTATGTAGAAGTAAATGCGTAGACTTGAGCTGTCGGAAAATGCTTATTCCGGTTGTCCGGTTTATTATTCTTCATTGTGGTCCGGTTTTAATATATTTTATTCTAGAATAATTTTCGATTATTACCATTGAATAAATAAAAAATAATTTGTGTCATATAATAAACTGCATTTGTTTCTCACATCAATACGTTCTACATGAGAACTTATGAAATACTAGATTATCACGTGCTTGGCAAAATAACTTGCGCAAATATCTCGTTAAACGACTAATTATGCAATGTGAATTTTTACTAATAACATTTTATGCAAATTCATATTTACGTAAATTCGATCTTTAAAAAAAAAGAAAACCGATTGACGAGCATTCGAAAAGTATGCAGAATTTCAAAATTGCTTCAATTTAAAATTGGAGCAAACCAGTTACATTGATAACCTGATCCTATATTTATTAATACGCAACTATGCAATAATCCTTAAGAAATCAATCCATCGCGTAACATAGTAGACGCAAAACCAGGTAGCTCACCAACAAAAAAACTCCTCGCAGATAGCCATCTCTTCCAACCCAATAACCCGTCCCACGTCATCACATCACTCGTATCCTCGTCATCGCTAATGGTATCCGACTGCTATTTTCCTTTGAACAGGAGACAGATTCCGGCCAAAGCAAAGGTTTGGTACTACTGCGCATCCCTCGAGACTACGACCTCGTCCTTGAGCTGGATTCATTAGCTTCACGACGCAAGTTCATCGCTAAGCTCGAAACGTTCCTCACATCGCACAAGAAACACTTCGCCCTGGCGCAAACCAACCGAGACCTCATGCTGGCTAAAGCGGAGACGAAGGAACGACGACAAAAGAAACTCGAGCAGGTGAGTGGGATTACTTGACCTACGCCAACGACTGGTAAAGAGCCTCCGGCGGTTGTTTTTTTGAAAGGTTCTTTTCGTATTATATGGCTCGTTAAAATTCAGCAAAACAATGTCGGTGTTCTTCCGAGTGATCGGTATATTCCGGGATGACAGGATTTCGAGGATAATTGGATTCGATGTCTCGCGATGTTCTCGGAATTCATTACTACTGGATTGTAATAACGTTTTTTGTCGTTCGGATTTTATTTCATTTTTTTTTCAAACACATCACGCACATGATTCATCCGTAATCAGATGCAACAATGTGTCTTCTCGCATAGACACCAACGTGAGCGTGTACAAATAATCTTATCCAGTCGAGCGTGTACGTATCTCGTGCATCAATTTCCTATATCACGTAGAGACAATTTTCATGATTGTACACAGCGATGTCAAGAAACTCTCGTATTACTGTATTATAATGCCGTCTCACATTGACTACAAATAACGATAACGTGCATTTTCAAACAAGTTTTTTATACTTGTTTATAATAGCATATGCACGATCTTTTTCGAAGAACATCCAACTTCACAACCTACTTTTACTACTTAACATTTTTCAAAAAAAACCAATCCATTCATTTTACCCACCAGTTCTTCCGCGAAGCTTACGCTCTGACCTTCGGCCTACGACCTGGTGAGCGTCGACGTCGCTCGGAGGACAACGACAGCGGCGAGGTGGTGACAGTGATGCGCACCTCATTGTCAAAAAGCGAATTCGCAAGCGCACTAGGTATGAAGGCCGACGCGGTGTTCGTGAAGAAGATGTTCAACATCGTCGACAAGGACGGCGACGGACGCATCTCCTTCCAGGAGTTCCTCGACACGGTCCTGCTGTTCTCACGTGGCAAAACCGAGGACAAGCTCAGGATCATCTTCGACATGTGCGACAAGGATAGCAATGGGGTTATAGACAAGGAGGAACTCTCGGAGATGCTCAGGTCGCTCGTCGAGATCGCCAGGACGACAAGTCTGTCGGACGATCATGTTACCGAGCTCATCGATGGAATGTTCCAGGTTAGTTGTTATCGATGCGTATGTAAATGTAAAAAATAATACGTATATACAGTATTGTAAAGGAGACTTTTGATGTGGGTTACAGGGTGCAGGATTGGAGAGAAAAGACTATTTAACGTACAACGACTTCAAGCTGATGATGAAGGAGTACAAAGGTGACTTTGTAGCAATTGGTTTAGATTGTAAAGGAGCCAAGCAGAACTTCCTCGACATGTCGACGAATGTCGCTCGTATGACGAGTTTTCACATCGAGCAACTTCCGCCGGAAGACAGCAAGAACTGGGCACACAAACAGTGGGATGCACTCTCGACTTTCCTCGAGGAGAATCGCCAGAACATATACTACCTCTTCATATTTTATGTCATTACTATTGTTCTCTTCGTCGAAAGGTTTATTTGTGAGTATACTTTTTTCACAACAATAATGAATTATAAAAGAATGTTTTAATTTTAAACTTTGGACCTCGACGGATCACAAGCGAGATGGTAAAACCACTTTGCTCGGGAGGTAAAAAGAATATAAACAAAAAAATTTGTAATCGTTGCAAAACGTATGTGGCTGATATCGTTAACGGGATGAACGATGATAAAAACTTATTATCCTTTGAGAAAAAAATATGCGTATCAAGGTAAAAATATACTGAATCAGGCATTATTCGATTTTTGGTAATAAAAAACTTTATTGCTTCGGTATATTTTTGTATCAAAAAAGAATGCTTGACCCATTCGATTCTTGAAAACTGCTAAAAAAAAGTATTAAAATCAAATAAACACTCCAAATGACCGTTTAAAATATTGTCAATTATTTAAGATTTTGATAATATCCCAAATAAATAAAAAGTATATAAGCATACAAATATTTCTTGATCAGTTTTACGACACCAAGAGATACACGTACATAAATCAGTCCAATTCAATTTTAACTCAAATAAAAATCTTCTGTTTATATTTAGAGCAAAATAATCAAGCATTACAGTCACGTTATTGTTTTGCATATAATTAGAAGAATATCATTTCAAAATTTGCATTCATCAATTCAAATAACTAATAGAAAGTCTCGCGCGGCTGTCATTGTAGTCCTCTTCAAAGAATGCGCGCGTAATAATTCAATTCAACAGACTCGCCGGCTCATAAAATCGTTCTATATTGCAAGCGCGGCTCGTGCTAAAAGATAGGAAAACTTTGTATTGTTTTTATTATGCAAAAGCTATCGGTTAATCGAACGTCTTTACTGATTGATTGGTATACCAGTACAACTTGTGGTCGTCGATGCAATACATAATTGCCTCGGAGATTAAGAAACCGTCGGTGTTTCATGCAAAAACTTCGTGAATAGATAATGTCTATAGATTTCACGTGTTTCGTTCTGGTAATAAAATACAGCAATTACTTTAATACAAAGATTATTGCAGTGTCTTACCGATCCCGACTGTTTCTACTGAAAATCTTTCTTAATGTTATCAAAATTTTTTTTTTTAAACAAATCACTTTGCATGCAGATTACTCCTTCATGGCGGAGCACACGGACCTCAGGCACATAATGGGCGTGGGAATAGCGATAACCCGTGGCTCAGCTGCAGCCCTGTCCTTCAACTACAGCCTCTTACTACTGACTATGTGCCGTAACACCCTGACGAAGCTCAAGGAGTTTTCGATTCAACAATACATCCCCTTGGACTCGCACATCCAGTTCCACAAGATCGTCGCTTGCACAGCCGGTTTCTTCTCGGTCCTGCACTCGGTTGGTCACATCGTCAACTTCTACCACGTGTCGACCCAGCCATTGGCTCATTTACGATGTCTCACCGCTGAGGTAACATTTCCCAGCGACGCCAGGCCCACCATCTCTTTCTGGCTCTTCAAGACCGTTACAGGTATGTCTGATGAGAGACGCGCGTGCGAGGTAACGGATTTTTTTTAGTGGCGAGCCGACGCTCTTTTTTTTATGTCTTCCGCGTGTGGATTCCACTCGAAGCATTCCGGAGACGGGACGAAGGAAAAATTTTTGGTCGAGTCGAGTATTTGGAAAGCTCGAGAGCGTACGTGTTAATCGCGGGATGTCGACTGGGGAGATTATATATTGAGATTTGGATGATCTTATCGGCTGCTCGAAGGCGTGAAAAAATGAAGGATTGATAATATACTTTCTAGTTATGGGAAAGATTTTGTATATATTTTATTGTAAAGCGAAATTATGTTCCACTTTGCGAATTTGGAAAAGTGTGTCACCTAAGCCAAAAGACACTTTCTCCGAGAGTTAATTGACGCAATTATAATAGACGACTGTGTGTCATAATCGAAGCGGATATCATAATACCGCGCGAGAATTATTTATGAGGGTTTAAATTTCGCGCGTTATTTCAAAACGCTATACATATATGCATGCATATACCCCGTTAATTTGATGAAGAGAAGATAAACCATCATTCATTTTACCAACCGCTCTCGTGACTCTATAACCGAGATTTATTCGTCTGCCCAATAAATCCATCCCAGATTAAACGGTAAATACCATTAAATTATATACGAGTGTATATAATACACCAGAAGCAAATTTATCTTTTTTCGCTACTCGATTTCGCCGATCGTTATATAGTAATAACGTTTTAACGTCCCGACAAGACACGATGAGTCATAATTAATTAGATATTTACTCACGCCGATTGTATGTAGCGAAAAATGTCGAAATGTGGGACATTGACCTGAGCAAAGAGCGATCGACGTGACCGACATTTTTATTCCGCTTTCGTTACGTCTATACAATATGAGCGCACAGAACAGATGTGAAATTCCAGCGTTCATACATTTCAAGGCCTCAGATTTTTCCTTATCCCAAGTTCAGGCTAGATGTCAAGATCAACATTTTTATTTAAGCTCAAACGTTAGTCGAACGATTTTTAAATGTTTCTTTCTCTCTGCTTTGGTATGTATTACAGGACTGACGGGAATACTTCTTTTTGTTGTGATGACAATAATCTTCGTGTTCGCTCATCCGACCATCCGACAGAAGGCATACAAATTCTTCTGGAAGACTCATAGTTTGTACATTTTGCTGTATGCGTTATGTTTAATTCACGGACTGGCAAGGTTAACCGGATCTCCTCGATTCTGGCTGTTTTTCATTGGTCCAGCGATTCTCTTCGCCATTGATAAGGTAAGCTATTTCTTCTACAACCGGAGATACTCCTTTATGATAATTTTTTTTTTATTTTGCCATATACAAGGCTGCGAAGGTATATGGATAGCAGAAAAATACACGTATAGGGAAAGTGAACGGAAACTTTTTTTGTTCAAAAAAAGCGTGTGAGCAGTCATTAACCGGAACTATATCCGTGTGTCAAAAATTCGATTTCGAAATAACTCAACGAAAAAATTTTGGATTTTTATTTTTGGTCCCCTTAAAAGGGTACATTTTTGAGACGGTAGCGCGGTGAAAGGCTTGTCGAGAAACGAGAATCGACTTTTTTTTTATTTTGCAAACGAGTTTCCGGACAAAAATAAAAATCTTACCGATAAAATAAAAAGTATATATTTCATGTGGGTTTAATCCGTTTCTCAAAACTAAAATCGGTCTGCACAGTTTATTTACTCATTTTTTCAAACGTTAAACAAGTATAACCTTTCAGAATTTTGCTTTCCTTGAAAATGTATTACGAAACGCGTATACTCTAAATTCCAATGACACGTGCGTGTCTAACCATAACAGACAAAAATCAAATCCACGACATATTCAAATACCCCGAAATTTGCATACGAAAAGAATTATAAATCTCATTCCGTCTGCATTCCCGAAATCCAAAAAACCCTTGCCCAAAAAAACTCTCCCGATAAAATCTCCACCGCATCCATTTGAATGAATTATATACGCAAAGTTCCCCTCTATACACTATGCAAAAAGAAACCATCAGCTCTAAAACTCGTTCGTTTCCGCATGACCAATCGAACAGGTGGTGAGCCTGCGCACCAAATACATGGCCCTGGATATAATCGAGACAGAATTGCTGCCTTCGGATGTGATAAAGATCAAGTTCTACCGGCCGCCGAATTTGAAATACCTGTCGGGCCAATGGGTGCGGCTAGCCTGCAGTGTCTTCCGCTCGAACGAATTCCATTCGTTCACGTTGACCTCGGCACCACACGAGAACTTCCTGTCCTGTCACATCAAGGCACAGGGACCCTGGACCTGGAAACTGAGGAATTACTTCGATCCATGCAATTATAATCCGGTCGAAGGTGAACATCCTAAGATTAGGATTGAAGGTCCTTTTGGTGGTGGTAATCAGGACTGGTACAAGTTCGAGGTTGCTGTCATGGTTGGTGGTGGTATTGGTGTGACACCCTATGCCTCTATGCTGAACGACCTTGTGTTTGGTACCTCCACCAATCGTTATTCCGGGGTTGCCTGCAAGAAGGTGAGGATTATTATCTATTTTGATCTGATATGGTCATGCTTATGATTTATCGACGCAGTTTTTATTTACTTAAGTATTGAATTTCGTTTTCCAGGTATACTTCTTGTGGATCTGTCCATCCCACAAGCACTTCGAGTGGTTCATCGACGTGCTGAGAGATGTGGAGAGAAAGGACGTGACGAACGTGCTCGAGATCCACATTTTCATAACGCAATTTTTCCATAAGTTCGATTTAAGGACCACGATGCTCGTAAGTCCATAATAATTGTGTACACCACAAAAGACGTTGATTTATATAGCGTTGCGATTGAAAAATTATACTTGATTTCTTACAGTACATCTGCGAGAATCACTTCCACAGAGTATCGAAAACAAGTATCTTCACAGGACTGAAGGCGATCAATCACTTCGGAAGACCGGACATGACTTCGTTCTTGAAGTTTGTTCAGAAGAAGCACAGCTACGTGAGTATATATGATTTCTCGTCGAATACAGCATATATAAACAGATCGTAAATATAACACAAAAGTATATTCAACGTATTCAAATATGCGTGCAAACACACTTGAACGCACTAAAATAACGATGACACAGTTATATTGAACATGACATTTCATTAAATCGCTATGAAAACAAGTGTTTGTATATTTTCCGTTCGTGGCACACTAGTATAGATTTTCCTTTCATACACACATATCGTGTGCCGCAGTATTGTTTGCGCTGAGCCTATAATTACCGCGAGTTAATGTTCCGAGAGCATTTAAATTTTAATTAAAAATTAATTATATAATACAATAGAATGATGAACCGTGTCCTTATAGACAGGATTTCCAGTCTCGAAAGCTTTTATTCTGCCATTGCTCGTAACAGACAGGCATAAAATCAAGGTGTCAAACGAGCGTGAAATCGCGTGTATATCACATACACTAATTAAAACCGTCATAAACAGATTTTCTCATTCTCTATGATATATTTCATGGTCTACTCTCGGAAGCAAGCTCTCATTATATATTTTAGCAAAAAGTAATTTTCAGACGATGTAGGTATAGTTTCGAAGAAATCAAAAGCAACCTTGATTAGAATTTCCAGTGCAGCAGGCCTCATAAAAGTGAAAGTGTAACTCTCAAATGAATATTATTAGTTTATGCAACGGTTCTCAAATTCGAGTCGGCTCTTATATAGACATGGAGATTAAAAGCTTTTTATAAGCTCAGTCCATATAAAATCTTTGATCTATACTACTGTAACGCAGTAATAAAAAAAAAACTCGTCTGCAATATACATCCAAAAGTATTCTTGCTTATCACACACAGTATAATAATACCAGTCACTCGAACGATTTCTCTCCACTATATCGTCTTCGTTAGCTCTGATCATCAGTATAGCGTAATAGCAGCAATCAGCTCGAAAAAAAGAACTATAAAATCCATATAATTCATTTTCTTACCTGCAAATCTCATTGCCGCACATAATAACACGTGAGTACCGCAGAGCAAGTTGATTAAATTCACTTTTTTATGTACATATATATAGGAATGCAATTAGCTTCCATACGCACTTGCTTTCTATTTAAAGTGACAATTTCACTGAAAGAATTTTAGAAAGCGCATGTAACGTGTATATAACCTACGTCAATCGACAGCGCGTGTGTTTATACTCGTCGCCATTGTCCGAAAGAAAAAAAAATTGACTAACAAAAGATTTTGGTTGTTTGTGAATGCAGGTGAGCAAAATCGGAGTGTTTAGCTGCGGACCACGTCCGCTGACGAAGAGCGTGATGTCCGCCTGCGACGATGTGAACAAGGGACGTCGGCTGACATGCTTCATTCACCACTTTGAGAACTTTGCCTGAACGTGTTATATTATATTGTATACCTCGGCGACAGCATCAGCAGTGTGTAGCAGCAACACAAGTGTGTGCATTGACGAGTCACGGAAGATCCTATTGTCAAATTATTATTATTATTATTATTATTATTATTATTCTTTTTGTATAATGTATTATTTTTAAACAATGAATTATTTTTCAAGCTGTCTGAAAAATCCTTGTAAATATTGTTTTGCCTGAGGAGCGAGGATCTGTAGTAATGATTATTATTATTATTATTATTATTATATGCAAGTGTGAATGTAATATACGTTCGGCGTGATGTTCTCTATCGTTTCCTTCTTAATTATTTATATTATATATTTGTTGTACACCGCATGCAGCGGCTTGTGTGATGTACTTTTAATTCCTTTGCTACGTATTACTATACTCGTTTAGCTGATGTGTATACTTTCATCTTCGCATAACGCGATAATGAGTCAGATATTATATGTGCGCGCGGCGACGGCACAGGCAACGATGCGCTGATGTGTTCGATCGCGAATAATACAACGAGTCTTGTCATCTTTTCTTTCTTTTTTTCCTTCGTCTACACTTGAGCGGAGTGTATATACGAGCAACGACTTTTTCGAGTCATTATTATGAATTGTGACGCTGAAGTAACGGCAATAAATCAAAGTATTCGCATATGAAATAAATCGAGTGTTTTATTCCTCTCTGATAATAATGTCCCTTGGAATTATCCATCTCCTGAACGGATAATTGCCTAATGGCTGTATAGCTGTGTATAGGAAAGTGCATTTGTCGTTTGACAAGCTTGCGGTTGGATAAAAATTGCTTGAGGTGCAGTTTAACGAAAATCTGCAATATTTTATGTTGTTAAACTTATGTAAGTGTAAATCTGGTGTAATAGTCTACGAGAAAAATAGCTTAAATGTATTACTTTGTTTATTTATATATTCTAGAATTAAAGAAATTAAAACAATTTTCAGGAAAACAACATGAAAAAATTAACAATATTGTAATAGATTTATAAATCCTTTTGTCATTCAAGTTTATAAAATTGTTTTAAAATAGATTTTGTAAATTATCAATTGCTGATAGGACAAAGTATATCTGTATAAACAACTACAAGTTTGTAATAACGCTTTTTCTCTATATAACAAAAAAAAAATTGTTCAATAATGAAGTTGTAACGTCAACAGTCGAATAATATTCACTTTTTTTCCAGAATTCATCCAGCACCCCGCGTTTTCAAATTTTAGTGTTTCTTCTTAAAGATACCGATCCCCCATTTCCACAAAAATGAATCGTAACGAAAATGACAGCTTACAAAAATAACACAATTCTCAAGAGCGAAGAATAAAGCCATCCTGCAACCCACAATTTCATTTAATTAACCCTCCAGAAAACGAGCGAATCGGAATCGGCTCTACTGTATACCCCATAATTCCCATTGAACAGCGGACGCCTTTCCAGAAACAATCGCTTTCGATAGCTTCACACGAAAGAACGAAAAATGTCTCTCTCTCTCCACCACTTCGCCGTTATAATTACCAACCTACAACCTCGACTACTGAACAATATGCAAACGTTCATTGTCTCGTCGCAACACTGCGGTCACATCTATATAGATAGTAAGTACATACACCCATACGGCAACTCTGTACTGCATATATATAGGTATATATAGAAAACCACACAAACGAGGATAAACAACAGAACGAGAACGCCGGCGCACAGCTTGAAGAGGCTGCAAAGCCCGCATTTCTGGCGTATATAATACTTACTTTCGCCTCGCTCGCGCGCAGGAGGCACAAGGTGAGATTATTGCGAGAGAGCGAGAGGAGCTGCTGCTGCTGCTGCTGCTGCAAAGTCAACGTGACGAAAGAGGCATCTTTCGCCACCGGCTGCTGCTGCTCGTCGTCGTTGTCGTCGTAGTCATTATCATTACGCGACGATGAAGCCGCAGAAGGACGAGCCAAGCGTCTCTAGGTATCTTCTTATATATATGTTATGTTGTAGATGTGCAGTCGGAGTTTTTTTTTCTTTTGCGCAGAAAGGATCGTAAAGGCGGTGCGCTCGTAAAGTTTCCGCAAACGAATTGCTTTTTTCTCGGCTTTTGCTGCGAGTATAATAATAATGTCTCTTTTTATCTTCTGATTGGGCGAGATCTTCTATCCCTTTTCGCGGAAGAAGTTGCCGAAGCTTAAGCAAGTGCTTTCTTTCCAGCGCGAGGTTAAAAGTCAGTTGCAGTTAGCAGCAGGTCTAACAAGGCCGTTTTCACATATATATACATTCTGCGCGTATATTGTTACTAGGGAAACAAGAAATTGCTTATGCGCCACCTATCGGCGCCAGCAGAGACTAGAAAAGTTGAAGCGGTGGGGGAACACAAGTATCAGTCCAAAACTGTTTTGTTTTGGACTGACACTCTGATGTTAGCGTGGTGGATCTTTTTTCTCCGCGTGTATATAACGGACGAAAACTTTTGAATAAGAGACAATTCTATACTGTTATACAGGATCATGACACAAGGATGCATGATTTATCAAATTCAAAGGTCTACTATATAAGATTAGCGAACGTGTTTTATATACATTTTATTAATAAAATTACAGCGCTTAAAAAATAGAAAGACAGAGGACAACGGTAAACGTTTTTGGTCCACAGCGATTATGTCAAACTACTCGTCGCGGCGTTGGCGGAAACGGGTAGGACCAGTTGCCCTTGCTCGAGTCTTCTTGCAGATCCGACGGATGTGAAACATAGCCTCGGTTCACCATGCCACGGTGATCCTCTTTGTTTCCATTTACTAGTTTCGAAGAAACTTGACTGCAACACACATTATATATAGTTATTTCGTTATATGCTTATATTGTGTGAATCATTTATTTTGTATCTAATACACCAACTGTGTGTGTTTCTTTTCAAAATGTTATTTTTTTATGAAGATGCTGATGCGTTAGTGCTTATCAAAGATAACATTCAATTGCGTGCATTTTTACTGACTTAGACTTGCTGTGTATTTTATTTAAAATATATGAAAGAGTTCGTGAGAAATTCGAACAATGGACGATGTATTTTTCCTATTTTTTCACAGGTAACTTATTAGCGGTCGTAATAAGTAGAAAAAGCCATATGTTGTAAGACACAGTAAATGCACTATGCGTACTTTGATTGCATGTGATTCAATTCCAATAATATCAGAAAATCAAACGTTTTCTTACATAACATTTACTATATTAAACAAATATTACAACCAATAACCAAATTCATAAAAATATTCCATCTCCAAAGAATACAAACTATAAATTTCACAGCACTGAAATAGCTTTATTACCTCATAAATTGATCGCTAAAGGAATCTTCAATCCTGCCCATTTTTCTTCGAACGTCCTTCCTTCGCGTGTCGAAACTTTCTTCGATGATTACGTGTCTATCATACGGAGTATCGTAGTCAACTTCCAGAATAGTTGAGAACGAGTGCGGGAAAATCATGTCTATCGCAGTGATCACCACTCCAGCGAGCAAAAATGCAATTCCTAGAAAAAATATCAACAATATTGTTATATAAAATATGTGATACAAAAATAAACGCAGTATCTAATACAGCAATAAAGAGTTTTTCTACATATATATAATGCAATTATATATCAATCTAGAAATACAAAGTCAAGGCAATAACTACACTAATATTTCTAATTAGATTACGAATTGCAAATCTCAAACTTTTTACAATTAAATCGGTATCGCATTCGAAAACAATAACGATGTAATAATCTCACACGAATGCGGAAGTTATATATCGGAACGGCATCGATAAAAAGGACATTGATTTATCGTCGTTATCTTCCTTCTGAACGCCATTGGCAAATATAAATCGGCAATAAGAAAAAAACCGCGTCTTAGATTCCCAGCCGGATTAATCGAATCATTGTTATACAATACGCTCGAGCCTCCAAGTGTATTACGCTGATTATTCATGCTCTACTTATCGCGGTCTCGTGCAGCAGCAGCAGCGGAACAGGATGACGTCATCGGCTAGTATACATATATAGGTATATATAGCATACAACTCTGGTCGTCGTTATATATACCGACAGTTCCAAATCACAAGCGCAGATGTGGAAGAATACAATTAGGAATGATTGCCGTCTAGTATAGTGGAAATGCATTGTATGCTTTGCTTGGGATAAATGCTCGTTTTCTCAAATTGAAAAGAAAGTAGTAAAAAGTCGATTGTTATGCTTATTATGAGGCGAAATTTCCTCTATTTTTGAAAGGCTCTCGGGTGTAATTAGTCTTGTTTGAGGTATGTTGTTAGGAAGAAAAAATAGCTCACGGAGTGTAATTGTATACGCGGCTGCTAAATGCTGGTCGTAAAAAACGACGTGACTAATTAGACAATGCGAAAACATGACAGGAATCTCAACGTTCATTTAAGAGGCTCTTGACAATTAAATTAGAACTCCGGAAGTGTCGGTGCTCCGAATAGCAGATACAGATGATAAAGTTTAATCTATAATGATTATTTAGCTCGCTAATTTGTGTAACTTCAAGTCAAGATGTTGACGATTAGTATCTACGTAAGGTTACTTTTGAAAAAGAAATTACAGCTGAACCATCACCGTCTGTTGATAGAATACTGTTATTTAGTGATACAAACCGACGATTTTCACAAATTCATTCGGGCGAAAACTTACCGATCGAGACACAGGGACAGCCATTAATTGCTTATATGTATATTAACGTGTAATAAAGATGTTTTCTAAGTGTTCTAATATGCAATATTAGTTATATACCGGTTTGAATAAGATTGCAACGTTCAGACAAAAATAGTCATCATCACACAGTTGCAAATCACATCCAAAAATCGCAGAATCACAATTACCAATTCAAATAAAAGCACATGACTCACCGGCGACTAGGACCAGCCAATAATTCCAGCCGAAATTGAATATGAGAATAGAGCCGTCGACATGAGCGACGAGCGGGTCGCATGGCAGTAACGACCAGTAGGTGAGGTTCGTAAAGAGCATACACAGACCGGTAAATACCATGCCGTAGGCTCCGTAACGCGGAACCATCACCAGTAGCAGTCCAGTCATCGACCAGGATGCGAACGAAGTCCTTGAGGGAAAAATCGTTACTTTCAATCTATTCGTTATTGTAACGGCTTGAGACGAGTTGATTTTAATGATATATTTCGCCTTCGTTCTTTTTTCTTATTCATACTCTCATGATACTTTGAACGGAGGTAAATCACACGTATTAAAAAAAAAAAACGATTTTCCGGCTTCCAATCGATAATTGAAATCTAATTGGGAGATGTACGCGTGCGTTATTCGCAAAAATTATGCGGAAAACGGTTAGAATTATACGAGTGTAACGCTATACTTGATTCTATACTTATATACCGTAAGCCGACTCATCATCGTCTCGAGGATGACGTGAAATAATAAAGCAAGATTTCCAATGTTCTAAACAAGAGACAGATATAAATAAAAACAAAGTAGTAATTAAAATTAATTCGGAGAGCGTGAAATACTGCCAGTTCGCAATTTAGCACATCATAATTTAGCCGTTAAATATTCCTCTACCAAATAGTTTTCGCATATATAACGATGAAGGCGAATAATTAAAAATCTCAACAGCCGGAGGCGCATAAAATAATAAATCTCTCTCTCGTACCACAGCATAACGGATGCGTAATAGCCGGCCTCGCGATACTTTCCGCCCCAGGAAAAACCTTCTTGGTGGAGGCTGAAGTATTCCGCGAGAGAAACGATGGGGAAAGGAGTTCCTCGAAACAGTGCGTCCTTAAAACAATCTGACATCTCGTGAGGCTTCCTCCAGTAGAACCTCTCGTTGTATTCCACGTCACCCATGTCCGCGCTTTCCGGTAATACTGTGAAACAAACATCTTTATTTAAAATACGTCCTGTAAATTATTCAATAAAATTTGTATAAAAAGTATAAAATTTACCTCTGTAGGTGATGTTTATGTGCATAAGACCGATGTAACCACCGATCTCCGCGGCCATTCTCTGCTTCGAGTAGGCGCTGTAGGAACTGACGATTGTTGCTGTACTCGTGTGCCATGTTGAACCAAGCAAAGCAACTGTCGAATTTCAATATATACATTTGAAAAAATATGTTGTAAAAGCTTGGAGTTTGTATTGTATATTTAATGCATTCATTCAAAACAGTTTAACGACTCGATTTATAACACGGCGGTAGTGCACTGGTATATGAATATCCGGATATTATGGTGAATTATTTTAAATAATAAATATATGCATAATCTACTAGTTGTACTCTGATTGCATGTAAATTTACTCGAGAAATATTCTACAGTGTGAGTGAAAATTGTAAATTCTATTCCTGATCGTAAAAGTAGCTATATGGGCAAAAAATTTGAGAGAAAATCAAGTATGTATATATTGTGTAGAATTATTATAATTTAAATAACATCGTGTTCTTGCATATAATGAACGTACACTTTCGATTATGACAAAATCTAAAGATAGATTGACAGTTTCAGACATATTATTTCCGGATAAACCCACTTATGCAAATTATGCGTTCGTTCTAAGTAATACAGCATCGTTAACACCAAAATATATAATGAATTATTTTTACCCGGTATCTTTTTCTATGACAGTAAAATTTTTTTCAGGTACTCGTAATCAAAATTCTTAGTCAACGAGAGATCGAGATAATAAAACCTGGGATTTTACAGTCAGCATTCCTTACACGTCATCGCATTTCAGTTAATCCAGACGTACAATATCCAATATACATATTGAGATTTCAATAATTTCAGCAGACGTCACTACACACGAGTCATCATCAATGATTCGCGCTCTTTACATTGGGATGGTATACTGTATTCTTATAATTTTTTAATAAAGGAATAAAGCTACCACAAAATTTTAACTTGATATAATAATATATGCTTTTTTACTCCCGTTAAAGTGTCGTACAGATATTGAAGTTTATAATCGACTCTCATTCAAACAAAATCTCACTATTTATCCCACAGGCATATCCATATAAATAACACAGATCAAATACGAACCATTGATGGTCATACCAACGAAGACAACCAGCGTCACCGTCAGAAAGGTCGTCAATCTCTGCAACATAAGTCATCGCGATACGCACATATAACGATCATTTCGTCGCATCGCATCGTCCTATATATATCGGCTTACTTATATATACACATAATCTTGGCGCGATTTCTGTCAACGAGGCTCGCTTCGCTTGAAACGTGATTAAGAAGATCGGCATCGCTAAGCGATTTCGCACCTTTTGCGCTTACAGTAGGCCAAGGACACGGCTTAGCGAGTATTGTGTGTATATCCGAGCGTATAGAGAGCGAAATGTAAGCACTTTTTCAACGGCTTGTAATCCGAAGGTGTTGTGTATAGTGCATTGCTTCTTGCCGCGTCGTTAAAATATTCAATCGGATCGAAACTCACGGCTATAAGTGATATAAGGCTTTATATAATGGATATATGCAGTGATTCAGTGCGACGAGTGATTAGCGTTTGATTATATTGTCGTTTTTGAAAGAAAAAAAAAATATTTTGCTTATTATAAGCTTGTTTGGTTAGACGGGTTTTAAATGTAACACGATTCAAGAGACATTGTCGTAAAAATTTGCTTTTTACTTATCGTAATTTTTCATATTACACTATGCAGACCATCCGGCTATACGACTGAAATATTCATCAGCGCAATCGTCGTGACTTCAACGGAATCTCCCTCTATTATGCTAATATCTTTATGGTCGTTTTTATTTCATGTAGTTCCTACTGAATATGTGATTCGGTACCAGCGCGCGTTATATTCTCGGATAAATGCATATATAATAAATTATTCGCGCAAAGAAGAATAATATAAAGCATATATTTAAATACACATGAGCTACGGCTCAGTTCCGCGTACTATACTGATGACCAGAATGTATATATATATATAATATAATGTCTGCAGTGAAGTAGAAAGCGGTGTTTAAACAAATACACAGAGAAAGCGTAGAGAAACATGAAGAATATTAGCGGTTTGAGAAGTTTGTCGAGTGTAATATATGACATTTTACGTACCTCTTTGCGAATACCAGGAAATATGAGTAGAAATGCCACGAAAACGGTGCCGAAGAGCACGAAAATTGTAATTAAACTAACGTCTCCGGTAACGGGAGTTCGGTTGCTGTAGCTGTACAGCGTCGGTCCGCCATCGTTTCGAAATGCGTCGAACCATCCCTTCATTTTTGTTTCTGAAATGCAAACGTCTTCTTATTTTTCTGTAGCATTATTCACGAGCGCGTCATCGATATAATCACTATATAAAACCACTCAATCAGTCGTGTACGCTCATTCATAAGATTGTTTCGAATCCTTCAACTGTACAGAATTCATTTGCTTATTGTGAGTATAGAGTTACTTTACAAATTGTCTTATTACGATGCTACTGGCCTACTTCATAATATGGAAGATAATTAAAAAAGAAGCATTGACCTGCTTGCATAATGAGAATATAGTCATAGGAAAATTAATGAACCTGTGCAGGAGCTAGTCGTAGGTAAATGTAGTGTAAAACTTGATCCACTACTTAATATGCGCTCATTGTATCGCAAGTCTATACCAATCACTGCTATACACCACATTTCCCACGGAATGTATAAAAATAAACTCTTTACGAACATCGTAATTACGCCTCCGGTCATTAACACTCGTATATATATAGGCAAGAAAAAAACTTGGCTGAGTTACAAAGCCAGAATTTCTAATCCTCATTCACAAACTTAACGGTTCTACGAAACGCCGAAGCAAAAGAAAAAAACTTCTTCAGGTTTAGAAATTAAGATAAACTCTTTTGTATCAAATCACTTGAAAATGCTTGTAATTTTAACCCAATCTGATGACGAAGTCAGATAAGCTTATAACAATGGAAGAAGATTCACGATATCCAAAACACAATCGATTCTTTCCAGCATAAATTATGCAATCGAAAGTAAACGAAAACCACAAGAAAACACACCTCTCAACGTTAATAATAGCTCCAAGAGGAAATTCCCCGCAGAAATCTGCCTTTCCGATTCCGCGCAACCCGTTTCTGCAAAGCCAAAAAGAGCGCCAAAAACACCGTTCACGTTCACTCTCGCAGTGCAGCAGCGCTTTACTCGCAAAAATCGACGAAAAAGTCGGAAAATCCTCGCACAAGACAAAGGGAGACTGACTCGTTCCAAGGTCCTTGTCCTCTCGGGTCGGCTTAGTCAGACGATCCCACGTCCATCTCTCTTTCTACACACTCACTATACACGTCATATATAAATATCTCAGTCAAATCGGTTCGCGTTTTTTTTTTCAGACGCTCACGTATACTATATATACACAATAATTCGGACTGTCCCTTTCTCCGCGTGACGGAATACGTTGCCGTGAACCATCTCAGTTTTGATTGTTTCTCTTTTATAATACTTGGTGTACGTGTTTTTTTTTTCTCCGCGAGGACGCAGAAAACGGATGAATGTGCAGGTGCCGTCTCTCTTGATTGGCGATAATTAAGTGATAGAGCCTTTTGACGCGCGAAGTGTTTTGTAATACCGGAGAACGACGACGACGAGTTTGTAATTGGACGTTTTGAATTTCAATTGGAGGGGTAATTCGTTCGTTTTATTGGATTGTGTGCCGAGATGTACGATGTGCGTTTCGAAATTTTAATAAACTATATAAGGTACGTGGTCGGGTTGCACCAAGTGAATTTTTGAATATTATATACGTCAAGATACCGGGTTGGATATTAAAACGCTTAAATGATTTTTTTATCGAATGAATAAATACTAATTACCGTAATAAGTGGATATACAAGACACTGAGAAAAAAAATGTTAAGTATAAGACTTTAATAATTCTTGAAATAAACTTTATAAACGTGTGTGTATCCTCTTGGAAAAACGGGTGATTTCGTAAATTGAGAAATAAAACTGCGTTCAGTCTCAGCAACAAGTGGAGAGAAGGACGTGGTCAACGTTCGCGGAATGGCACTGACGATTGTATACCTGTATACCTGTATACACTCACGTAGATGCATACCGAGTATAGTCAGACGATGCCATCCGCGCGTTATTTTAACTTTCGCGTTTCTTTGAGAAGATTCTTCTACAATATGCATATTCCCCTGTATATTATGCAAATTTGTGTAATAGAGTGTATTAAATTAATGTTTTTCCTGGTATGACACACGAGAAATTTTTTGTTTCTTATAATTATCCGAACAAAGGCCTTTTCGAACTGTCCGAGATTTTTTAATAAGATGCGCGTGTGCTCCAGTTTCATATAACTAGTCTTTTTACTGGAAACGCTGAGCCTTGAAAATTAGTAATTCAATTATCGGCTCGTGTGTGCGTGCGGTACACTGCCGTTGTGAAAGTGAGATTTTCGCTTCAAGTCTCTCGGTGTGTGGCAACAAGGATAAACGAAAATAATTTTTGAAGCTTCGAGTGTGTATATCTCGGTTAAATATTACGTTATTTTGAGAATAAGATGTCGTCGCTATAAGCCTGATGAAGCTATGATATTATATACTGTATTTTTTAACCAGACTTGTTTATAAATTACGTAATAATAACATTATTATAAATAATTTCCATTTAATTTTTCTCACACATAAACAAGTGTATCCAATCCATCATCAGACACAAGAGAAAATGAAAAGCGACCTCGAATAGCACATAATGCACACGCACCTGCTCTTGAGATACTTCATCGTCGGCAGATCATTTGTCGAAGCATATAATCTTCACAATAACACACTCGCTTTCTTTTTTCGAGTTCCAGATATAAGTACGACCGAAATAGGAAGCCTCTCGTTGAGGAGAGTTTCACTGGCGCGCGCGTGTTTCTCCGGTATTCGTCAAAATCGAAAGTTTTCGCAGCCTCGATGATTATACACACTCAACTTGTTTAAGAGAACAATAACGCAATAATCGCATTGTGTGATTCAGAGTTAGCTGGAAATTCGTTGGATGTATATAAAATCGAGTCTCGCGCGCAGCAGGTATTATATACAACGTGAAACCGGTTTATACAGCTGAAAATTTCAGGGAATTTAGTTGCTGTCTGTATATGCCAAGTTTTCGATGAATATATCGCGTTGTCTTCGAATTACACAAGAGAAGACATAAATAACGATCCACATTTTTTTACTACACGCAGCAGTTGCAACAAGTAGACACCGGCAAGGTCCCTCAGAACAAAGTATATTATGATCTCGCGACACTTACGTGATCCCCCCCCACACACACACACACATACACAAAGCTCAATGCCGCGCACTGTATAAAATATATTCACTCGCTTCACAACATCGAAAAAGGACACCCGCGACCTTCAAGCTCTCCTCTCCCAAAAGCGAACTACTCTCTCGCTCTCAATATGAAAATGAATCACGACACACACAGAGACACACGCATTCACCGTTTATCCTGCGCCTTGAAATCGGCGGGAAACTTGACTATACAGAAGAAGTGATGTCAATATCAGTAACAAGTCAGGACGATCCCGAGGCGATGCTGACACCTCCCTAAGAGGCGGCAGCACATGATTCTTCAGCTGCACGTGCACCTGCAGCCGTGTTTTATACGAAGAGAAAGATCGGACAACAGCAGCAGCAGCAGCAGCAGCGATCAAGTCCAGGCGACGGGGGCTCGACGACTGGGGCCCCAAGTAGGTTAACGGGTTGCCGGGCCTCACTACTTACTGCCGCCGCTACTAGCACCGCCACAGTCTCGAAAGTGCTGCGGCCTCCGCGGATTTCAGTGTATGTACAGAAATGTCGAGGAGAAGGGAGAGCGGATTCGCGGCTGGCGGGAGCCACTGATGGTGGGGCCTTGTGTGTTCTCCGGCTTCTGCTACCTGCATGTATAGGTGTATATGAATGTCAGCGGAGAGAAATCGACTGTGTGGGCTGCTGCTGCTGCTGCTGATGGGAAAAACGACGATGCGTGTGCACATGCATGCATGAACAAGTGCGGGATTTTCTGGCTCGATTGTCAAGTAGACTGTATACTGAGAGACCTGCTGCTGCTGCTGTTGATTATAATATATGAGAATTCTGTAGGTGTAGTTATAGTCTGGGACTGTTGATGAAAGTTGAAATTCACGCGATACACCTGCTGATGTTTTCGATGGATACAAGGGTTTATGGTGATTGGATGTTAATTAGATGCCTGATAGCTATCTGTACGAAATTGTTAGCATCGGTGTATCGATTGTGATAGTCGAAATGTCTTACTCTGAAAAACTTGATTAAAATTAAAAACGTGTAATATGAATGGTTTGACGATTACTGGAGGTCAGCGTTTGACAGCAGAGATTTTTGACGATTATAGACAAATCATTCGAATTCCAAGATAGAGAGAGCGATATTTTTTTTTATTCTATAGTCAAAAAGTAACTATAACGCTTTGTTTCATTTTGTATAATTTCATACTTGTTATACGTACCTCGATGTTTTGCATATTTAAATACGAAAAACAGAATTTTATATAGCTCGCGAGATTAAGAAACTTTAGTAATTTTAAAACTATCTACTCGTAACAAACTCGTTAGATTATGTAAATAAGCAGTGCAAAATTTCGTAAGTCATGTATGAATTATCAAGTTTCAGTACACTGCACTATACTTTTCTGAATTCTGAAAGTATAATATATTCATCAAACTAATTGTCAACGAACATTGTTTCTCTTACAGGAATGTTTAAGCTTTATCGACTTTTAAAAACATAAGGTATACGCTTAGAAAAAAACTGTGAAAAACATCGAACGCACTGTTTCTTTAGTCAGACGATGAATTCTTCCGATCACTTTAAAATCACTTCATATATTCGCAATTAAGATGTTTAAGATACAACCGATACTTGCTGGATTCTCTCGACTTGTATAATTTTTTATCCCGATGAATAAGAACAAATTTTTGTCTTCTTACTGCAACAATCCAATTATACTGTCAATCTTTACTTCTTTTATATATAATATGTATCCCTAATATAGTACACACCGTCACTATACACAATAGCAATAACTCTAGTGCACATCTGTAAGTCAAAAATTATTCAGATTCGGAAGTGACTCACTTCAGTAACGTATAATAACATGGAAGACACCTCGACTAATGGAAAGTTAATGAACACCTGGTGTGTATCGTTCTCGGAATCAAAGAAGAAGATAAAACGAATAAAAGGATACAGGATAATGGTGTTCGAGATACGATCGCCCATTAATAATTTATAACAAAAGAGATTCGCGCGAGAGGCTCTTCATCAGGAGAGCGTGAACGAGCTGAAGTTGGTCGAAAATATTTCTGATTTGTGTGAAGCATCCGTCCGATGAGAGAATTGGGTCAAGTGCGGGAAGCAAAAGAAGAATAAAGACGCGAAGAGATGCAGAACGTCCGTGATACATTTTAGATCGGTCAGGGTCGCTGGGCTGCGTTGTCTGTATGTTTGGTTGTTCTTCGCACGTTGATCTTGAATTTTGTTTCTTAACTATTATGTATTATGGTTCATCTTCTAAAACGTTTTCAACGCTATTTCTTCTTTGAAATAATTCACTCATGACAATGTCAAATTTTCTTCAGTTAAAATTGTACAATACTAAAAATCATTCTACAGTGACTTTTTTTTCTTTACTTTATTATTACACCTATGAAACGATCGATAAAAACCATAACCTTCAACTCAAAAACTTCATCGATATCCAAAAATGTCGCTCACACTCCACTCGGCCTTTTTCCAAGTACATCGTCACCTGCATACACATACATAATACCTCCCTCGATTGTAAAGCATATCCCCAAAGCGCGCTTGAATCACCGCACTGACCAACATATATTCGACCAAAAACAGAATACGCGGCCATATGAGCGCCGGAGGTCGCGGACTCTTTCTCTCTCAGGGGAATAAAATCGCGTCTCGCAAACACATCACACACACATGCATATATTATTATATATACTCTCGAGAACACCGAATAAACCTCGCTCGACCTTGTACAGTATAGCCTATCGCTCGATTCTCTCCCTCGCATCAGCAAAAGAAGTGTATATATATGTATACATCCGAAGGCTATATACCGTTCCTCCGAGTCTCCTTTGCGCAACGCGCACATCAGGGCTGTTCGAATCACGAGCTGCAGCAAATGAAAAAGCTGTCGTCGCCGGTTCCAGCATCTCCTTCTTCTTCTTCTTCTTCTCGAAGCGCACGTTGACCATAATCGTATATAGGAGCGCGGCGGCTATATACTCGTAATTAACAGAGCAGTTAGCCGCGAATTGTGCGCTTGACTCACTTGACTCGAGCGCGCTTTTTGATCAAGTGCATGGTAGAGGCATGCTCTGTATACCCCGAGCGAGAGGAGGCGGAAGAGCTACTACTGCAGTCCAGTGCGTCGTGTGTATAGAGCTGGAGCGCTTTTTCAGACTTGCTATACTGCTGCAGTTTCTCGACGACGATTGTAACGTGAAATTGTAGTGCGTGCGATCGGGATTCTTTTGGTTTTCGATAGATAGTTTGTGGACTTTTTTTGAGTTTCCTTTGGGGCTGATTTTCGATTTGGTTTTAGTTTTTATGTGAGCGAGGATGATGTGCGGTGAAGTTATATTACACGTAAGCACGTTGTGTTTTTATATTTTGATGGTTGCGGGGAAAACTCTGTATAGACTTTTAGTTTGTCAAAAATTTCAATATAGTTTTAAACTGCGAACTAATAGGTATAGATTGATAATATTTAGGTGCTGTGATAAAAATAGCTGTAAATCATTGTCGAACTAAATTTGGACGTTATCTACTCAGTTTATAAATCTTTTTTCTGATGGTTCAATTTGACATTCGTGTAACATTTTTCATACAGGAACAAAAAAGTCCTGACTGAAAGTAAGCTATAGTCGATTGGAATAGTCTTCCTTCTGCTCTTATTTGATCAACGGAGTTTCCAAACCCGTTAATTACTCGCACTGATTATTGCAGTTATGACGTGCGAGCGCACTTCTTCAATTCTCTATCCATCAATCTTCGTACGCGCAGTAATGAACTGTTGTATAGTCGCAGCTTGAGATATTCGCGATGCAATTTAAAAAGACAGCCTTTACCTTTAATTTTTCACATATTTAAAAATTAATCAGTTATTATATTTTCTCAGTTTTTACTGTAATCTTGATATACTTGTTTTTGTAAAATTTTACAATTGAATCTAATTCATTCTAATAGGACACTCTCGTGTTCGTTGTTCATCTCGAAATTAGGAAAATCACGCTAAATTTGTCATACTGTCCCTATAGAGTGCGTAATTAAGTTAAATTATTAAAATAATGAGGCCTCTTAATCATTTTATGAGATTTAAAAGTTAGCCCGACTGAAATTAAGAGGCGAACCGTTTCATCGTTTCATGTGCCTTTTGGGAAACCGCCCAAAAGCTGTCTTTATAACAAAACTTTTGGCCAGTCAGTCGTATTAGAAAGAGAACGCTTGAATGCTTAATTTCCACCATAAATAGGTACACTCGTATATTATTCAAGGTATAATTTTACTTTAATCGCGATATTATAAAAATTAACAAATTTCCGTTCCACAACAGTTCCCACAAAAATACTACTACCACTCGAACTTGTTTTTAACATTCTGCCTTCCAAGCCAGATAATCTCGCAGACTGAACGGAACCATACGTCGACCTGAACGACAGCAGCATCAGCAGCTTGCCAATTCGCACTTCTCATCAACAACAGCAGCAGCATCTCTCCTCTAGCCCCGCAAGCTCATCACCTCAATACACCCACCAGGTAAAGCTCGCTTGGCGGGAAATTCAAAAATGCCAGCGCAGCGTACAGTACAGTAGGTATAGAGAGAAGCGTTTACGGTAAAATTAAGGCATATATATGCGGGCTTGAGGTAACAGCAATAACTCCTCGCTATTTCGGGCGGATTCTAAATCGGTACGAGTGATGCCACACTTCAGCAGCGGCTGCGGCGGCGTCAGCAGCGCCGGCACCACCACTAGCGAGCGATCCCCAAGCGAGCTGATCCGGCTCTGGCGCAGTCGCCTCAGCACGTCGGACACCAAAGCTACCGACAGCCAAACGAGCCGTCATCACCACCACCACCACCACCACCACCCTCCGCCGCAGCCGCCGCCACCCCTCAAAGGTACGTGCGATGCACTTCTTTCTGCATTCTTTCATCCCCTCTCCATCTTTTCGCCACACCTCCTCTGCACCTCCACTGCCTCCTATTGTGTTTTTTCGCGCGCCGACACGATTTCGTCGTGGCACTGTAGCCGATACTTTATTTCTTCGGTGCGGTATGGCAGCAGCAGCAGCAGCAGCAGCAGCACACGGGAGAGATGCTCCGCGAACGCTCGGTGTATATAGAGAGAGAAATAGACGGGAAGAGGGAGAGAGAGAGCTAGAGCACGCGAGACGCGCCGTAAAAGGTCAGGTTGCCCGATTTTTCCCGAATATGAGCGCGAAAATCGCCGGTTAAGCTCCGAGCTTGCGATTGAGGTTATTGCTTTTTAAGGCTGTGGAGAAGCTTGTTTAGGCGCGTCGTTTTTGTTTGTTTGTTTACAATAGTATGCTACAATGATACCTAGGTATATAGCTGAATACGAAAAACTTCAAATGATTTATTTTATCTAAACTTTCGAAATTTATTTTGCAAGCTCGTTTTTACGTAAAAGAACGGATTTAGCTGTTTTGAATGAACGTAAAAATATCTAGTGAAGATAGCAACTAGGAACTTTTTATAGAAATGATTCAGCTTCAAACCATATAGACTTCCCTTTCGTTTTAACTTCTCGGTTCGTGTATATAGAATGAATGTAAAAAATCGGCTTATAATTTAAAATTCATCCGTAACATTGTGTTTCCTGATGTTCTTCAACTCTCGATGTCATTGAACCTTGGCTTACGTGTCTTAAACTAATATTTTCCGTGGAAGAAATAATATATTTCTGTTTTGTCATTTACGTAAAGCGCTAAAGATTTCATGAACGATTTTTCAGCTAAGGCACGTGTATAGTCACAAGATACTACTGTTGTCATATTTAAAATTAGTTTGTTTATTATTGTAAGTAGACAGAGTCAGACACAGCAAACTTCAGCACGTCGTTTTTCAAAATTTATTTTCAACGCTCATGTTTAATTAAATTTGTTAGCAATTACGAAAAATGAAATATGAAGGAGCAAGCTTTAATATTTATAGAGATTAAATCATCGTGTCTAAACTCTATTTTCTTGCACGTCAAGTATAAATTGAAGCAAAAAATCAACTTGACCTTCGAACTTTTATTCTCCAGTATTTCTCATCACTGGCTCGTCGCACCGGAAGTATATACGTGATCAAGCTCTAAACTCATCAATTTCAAGTTTCCCCGTATTATTTATTTTCAATAGCCGCGAAAACGTCAAAGCACACGACTGTTAGCTCCGTGCCAAAACCGATAACCGTACGTTCACAGACTTTTCAAATATCCTCTATATAGTACACTCGGTTCCATGCAACACAACAACTTGAAAAGAGGCTCTCACCGAGAGCTCGGGTGGTTTCGTCAGTGGCCTTCGAAATTTTGCAATACATGTATAGCCGGCACGGAAAAGCCGGCGCACCTTGTCTGTTTCTAAATAATTATTTTATGCTCCTTTCCTTATACTATATACTCCTTCGTTTTCTCTATTATTATCTTTGATGCGCATTAAGTCGGTTCGATCATTTTAGTTATTCTGCGTATATATTGCGACTTTAATCTTGATTATTTGACATTCAACATTTTGGGGGCTTTGCTATTTTCGTTTCGGTTTATTTATTCAGACTGTTCGGACGGATTTCCTCAAATGTCAATCTAGAGGGAGTTTTTTATTATCGCGGTGCGCTTCTGCTTCGTGAAAGGTTACTTGAAAGTGAATATTTTCTCAAGTTTACTTCGTGACTAATAAATGATGTTTTTTGATTATAATAGCTATTTTAGTAGTTCTTTTAAATATGTTTTTTTTTTATCTTCTATAATAAATATGGAACTTATTGTTACTGCACTAAAATCGACTCTTGTCTTACCGGTAACGTTTTGTTCTACTTATCCATGCAAGCATGAATTATCAAGATGTAAGCATATACCAGCAACATTATAATTTATCAAATTATATTAGCCTTTATTAAGGTATTAAATTTAAATGTTTTCATTTCGCACTACGAGAAAATAAAAGCAATATATTCTACCGATTTCAATATCAGTACGCTCACGCATACAACTATACATTTCCCTTAAATTCCAATAAAACTATCAAAATTCACCCCCATCAGACCAAAACTTCCATCTCACCACCCCTATTCTTTTCAAATCCACATCATCAGTATACACACGCGGCGCAATAACTTTTCTGCTGAGCCCACGTGCTTCTTATATGTGCGTGTCTATACGAGAACCGCTGCACACGACTATATGCGCGCGCGCGCGGCCATTTCGGTACACACCGGCTGCAGAACCCGAAAATACGACAGAACGGCCGCGCCGCCGTGTATAGTTTCTCTCTCTCGCGCGGGAACGGCAAGAAAAGGAACAGATGCTCGACGGAATGCCATTTTTCACGGCCTGGAATGCACTTTTCTTAATATGCGCTGGATGCAGTGTCTTGGTGGATATGATGTTTTCTTTTTTTTTGGAGGGTGTATGACGAATGTAAACAGTGTGATTAGCTTTGGAGTTGAGAAGGGATTAGGTGCGGGCTTCTGCTTTATAGTATTTTTAGTTGAAGAGAAATTGTGTGTTCGTTATTTTTTTAGAATTCGTGTGACTTTGGTGCTCGAAAGTCTTTTTGAGTCTGAGTGAAATAAAAGGATAAGTCATGGTAAACTGGCGATGTTAAATTTTAAAATGTCGAACCGATTGCAACGAATGATATTATAAAATATAACGCCGGCGTTGAGTGAGCAGCTAATATTTATATAAGCGTTTCTAGAAAATATTAGACGAAAATATATTCGGTCGTTACCGGCTTAAAATAATGTGCGAAAGGTATATAGTTTCTGGAAGAGTACTTTGCGTCATTCGCTTTTATTTTTAACAAATAACTTTTCTCTCTCAATTTTCAATCGTTTCCTCGTTCCATATAAAATATTATTGCATTTCCTCGAAAAAACAGCACTAATAAAAACCAAACGGTTTAATCCTAGCCGGCTAAACAAACGTAGCCTCAGCTAAAAATCCAAACAAAAATTAAATTTAGAGCCGTCGGAAAATCGGCGCGCGCACCGCTTAAAAATCGCTAACGTCTCGAGATAAATCATCGAGCGCTACCGACTATTCCTCTTAGCCGTCATAAAAGCCATCGATAAAACGTTTGTTTATACTTCAAAAGATCGATTTAACGACGCGGAATCATCACACACACACACAGAAGCATATACGAGAGCTTCTGTCCGAAAGTAGATACACGAAACCGAACTCTCTCTCTCTCTCCCTCCCTCTTTTCAGTTTTGCGCTCTTGTTGGTGCGCTCTCTCACTGCGAGCGCGGGGTATAATGTATTAAAATTATTTATAGAAGACGGCCTCGTGGCGTGTGGCGCACATACGTATACACACGGCGAAGCCAAAGTTTATATACCGTAGTCCCGCGTGCAGTGACCAACGTCCTTTCTTCTATACTTCTTCTTCTCTCTCATCATCTCCTACACAGAACTTTTCCGCTTTTTCCGCGCGACTTGTTTTGTCGCTATTACATACCTTAAATCCTATACTACCCTGAACCGATAGGATATGTTTCCTTCCTTTATTTGTTTTATTATGTAATTGTTCATTGGTCCCACGTTCTATATGTTTTAATATTTCTTGTTCATCATCATGAGTGACGTTATCAGTGTGTGGTTTCACTATTTCCTTTACTTCTTTCTTAACATTTTTTGCGTCAGTAAGTAATATATTACTTGTATAGTCGTATCGTGTTGACTTTTTAATATTATATGTGAATAACAAAAGAAAGCTCTGTGACAAAGGAATTCTTGCTGGTCTATTATTGTTCAATTATTTGCAAGCGAGCGCCAGTATATAAACAGGGTAGTAGTGTATGCATACTAAAAAATTGCTTACTGTAACACGTTTTCAAAAAACATCAAACAATAACACACGTTCCCCCAATTTCGCCTCAACAGAAATATCTCTTTCACGAGAAACTGAAACAAAAGGATCTCATCAGCGAGACACTGATGATGACAAAGAAAAAAAAAACGTCCAAAGTAAAAGCCCGCCGCATATATATATAAACGGAAGTTCAAGCTTCAATGCCGCGTTTTTTTATCTTTAAATATAGGCTTCTGTTTAAGTATTATATACACCTATTTCGCTACTTTTCTTTTTCGAACGCAGTGACGTCAGTATATAGCGGAAAAACATATTAGAGAAGCCGACGCGCGCGGAGACTCGGTGATTTTCCTCTAGCCCGAAAATCCGCGCACGAATAAATAGACTTACTCTCGATTTAGGTATAGAGCACAATCGCGGACAGGCTCGAAGAAAAGTTCGAAGCAGCCGGGTTACCTATAGCTACATAATGAAGGAACCGCTCAGATCGGCGCTTCAAATGAGCAGGAAAATTATTCGCGTGCGAAGCGAAAATAGATCGTAGAGTATATATAAGTACACACATGTATTAGTGGGACTACTGTGCGTATATATATACGCGTAAGGTAAAGATAACGGACTGGTTGGACGAATGATCGGTTATATATACCTGATGCAGCTTTGGTGTGCTAATTAGGGGGAGATATTGAAAAGACGCAAATGCGCGAGTTGATTGTGATATATATATATTGTATGGCTTGCGCTTTGTTTTGTCTGCGCGGTAAAAATAAGAATGAAAAATATTGAGATATGCAGCGTATTATTATAGCGAACAAAGAAATTTTTTGAAAAAAAAAATAATAATTACGGCTTGAGTATAGATTAGAGGTAGTTGCGATGATTTTAATATCTTTCGAAGGCGATTCCACTGTTAGAAGTGCTGATTACGAGAACAATAAATTCGAGAATGACCTGTAATCAAAGCCTGACAGCGTTTAGCTGACGAGTTTTATGCTTTCGAGCTTATGTAACTGCGAATGTACAGAGAAATTGTAATCTCTTTTGTCTTTATATATTGACTGTTCTTATTTTTGAAAACGAGGATCGAATTCAACATTTTTTGACTCGATTTATAAGTAGAATTCTTATCGCACACGCTTGTTAAACTTAAAAAAAGAAATATATATACTTCGAGATCTAAACGGACTGACTACAGTAGCACGCGATATGTTTAGAAATACATTTCTTACGAGTCGTTCTATAGATGTAACTGGTTCTCTAGGATACTAGAAATACACTTGACTTCTATTGGGGCTATTGAACTATAAACTGTGGTCGAAAATTATTTTTACTTAATACACTTTGTTCTTAATATTGTTTGCTAACTCGGCAAAGTACATGATACTTTTAAAAATCATGACGTACTATATAATCACAATCTTGAAAAAAAAAAAATTATTCTCTACTTATCTTTAAAAAAAAAAAAAAAAAAAATTAAAAAACGCATGCAATATATAAATCTCGAAAATATCTCACCGACAAATTGAATACGTAAGATCGAATCGACAAATCGCGCCCGCAGAAGAGAGTTTATAAATAAAGCAAAGAAATGAAAGACGAGAAGGAAAAACGGTCTTTCCTGGTACAGTAGCACGCTCGAGGCTGCAGAAGCGCGCAGCTGGTGCAGCATCAGCGGCAACGAAAGGTGATAGTATTTACGACGTCGAGCACAAAAGATACACACGTCTCTTGCACGCGCGCGTCTCTCTCTCTCTCTCAGTTCGATGCGACGAGAGTATCTTCGCCGAGCCTGACCCGCTTTCCAATTTCTCTCTCGCTCGGTGTAATCTGCCGTATAGTCGCTTATACACGCGTGACCGATCAATGAAAAATTGAACGTCTTGATACTTGTAGCTTCACTATATGCGTGTACTTGTGGATGGCTGATGTAAGCACTTGAATATTATATTTTATTGTATTGTATTCAAATGTACGTGAGAAAGTAAATATATCACGAACTTATATATATATGTGACACTCGGATTGAAAGCGAAAGAAATATTGACTCCAGTGGAAAACCGCAAGAAGCTGTGGATTGCATTGAGAAGACAAGGTTCTTTAAAAAACGATGTCTCAATAATATTTTAAAAGCATGTTTACCTGGACTGCCTTTTCAATTATATAAAGTTCACACACGAGCTGTTTCTATAAAATACTTAATTTATAACTGATGATTCTGCGTATTTTGTTGGCCAGTAGCCACCGATGTATAAACATCAACGCTTGATATCGGCGTAAAACGATCGGGAAGTCAAATATATAAGATATGCAACAGAACAATCGGTAATTTTGAGACTGTATATGAAGGCGACTGTTTTCTGTGAATACTGCACTCATATAGATAATAATTTTATTATAAATTTTATTTTAAAGGTGAATTAATCCGCCTTTCTGTTAAATTACTCAAAGCGAATGCTATTCTTTAACGATTTTTCATATAAAACGCAATTGATAACTTGTATGAAATAACGTGAATGGATCCATTTTGATCGATACTCTTATATAGTTCCCATAATCAAATTATATACTACATCACCCTATAACAATACAGTCCATATAAGCATTATATATTTATGACTATCCTTACATCATTCACAATCCATACATAACACCGCAAGTAATAATGCCATACGTTATTCGATTGCATTATCTCATTCAATTCAATGCACGTCAGTATAAGATCGGCGTCGCGAAACCTCAATAAAATCTCGATCCCCCGCAAAGAAAACACACAGTCTTCGACGAAAATAAAAGCAGAAGATCTATCTCTCCGCAAATCGCTCATTTGACCCAGTTACCTGCCATATCTCGCGTTGATCATCACAGATCGAAAATCGCTACAGTCTTATGTATGCCGGAACTCGAATATGCTATATACGTTTACGCCAACGGGACCAAAAATAATCCAGACGAGAGAAGCTAAGCGTTCGTGTGACGCAATACGGCTCTCGATCGATTCTCTCGCTTTCAGAGAGACTGCATGAGCGCAGAAGGAGAAGAGATACATTGAAAAAAGATGGAAAATAAAAGTTCGCGACGAGTTGGGAGAGATAACATATTTTTTTTTTTGGGTTATGCAAGCGTGGTTCGGTGTAATTCCCGTGAAATTGATTTTATATTCGCGCTACTTACACGTAATAAAGTTTATTATCGCGCGTGTATAGGGAAAATATAATTGAGTCATAAAATTATAATCTGTCGTTGAGAGAAATTACATGGTACAATAACGATTTTGAGATCGGTAAAGCTGATCCGCAAGATGTAGTAAAAAAATCCTAGAAAAATTACTTCCCGTTAAAAATAACACCAGGCATAACTCATTTTTTGTCCTATACACAAAAACCCAACCCCTCCGTAAGCTCATAACTCTTTCCGGCCCGTAAACTTTTCCAGTCGACTAGTCGCACGCGAGTCTTCCTAGACATACACAATATAGACACAATCTCGATACGTCTTCCGGTGTCACGACAAGCCGTACACAATCGTCGCCAGTAGACTTTCGGTCGTCACAACCGTCTCTCGGTCCAAATGGAAAAGCCAACTCGTCTTCGCGATCGGTAGACACTGCGACGCAGTATAGCAGAGAGAGCAGCCAAGAGCGAAAAAAACTGGTTTACCGATCTGCCGGAAGCCTTTTTCCCCGGTCGAGTAGACCGGCTCGTTGTTGTGTATATACGAGCTTCGTTGCGTAAGGAAAGATCGACTCTCTTTTTGTTCGAAGGAGAGAGAGAGAGAGAGAGATTACGTTGTATGATGTGCTGCTGTTTGGAGAGGAGACGATTAGGGACTTTTACGGTCGTATAAGAGCGAGAGGTATAGCAATGGCGTCGTGTGCGATGAATGAAAAGCGCGACGAGAGTTGAAAGACCGTGTGATGGTGTAAGAGATTTGATTGATTTATATTTCGAGGCTGGGTTTTCCCTTTGTGATATGCTGGGTTTCGTTAGTGTTACCGATCTGAGAACAATGTGATGCGGATGTGACTACTATAATTGTCGTTTATTAAATTTGGATATAACGATTTTAATTAAACGTTACAGCTTCGTTATGTTGCTGAAACGACGTATTACTTTGGAGTGAAGTACTTGAAGAGTGTAAAAGGAAGTCGCGTAAAGCTGCAAGTAGCAATTTGAGAGATAATGATTGTGGTTTGTGAATTTTTCTCGAGATAAACGATCCCTAATTCACAGCTATAAAATGTTTACTTTGAACCGCTTATTTTCACCAGTTTTAGCACTATACCTCAATTCCTTTTTTAGAGAAGCAGTATTATCCTGAAACGAGCATAAAATCCATACCGATCTTCTTCGATTTTCCGCGACATATAATATAATCAAAAAATCGATCCTCCACCATACTAAAAATAACTGAAAACGTGTTTACCATGAAAAATTATCGAGCAAGCGTCGAATAGTCAGGTCGTTGGCACACCTGATTTCCTTAGCACAGCGATCTAATTACTCATCGTCGATCGAAGCTTAGCCGCAGCCTATATACCACACTGCTTACCGCACACACCCGTGTGTGTCCGTAAGTAGAACGCGGAAGGCTTTGCCAAAAATCATCGCGGGGGGAGGGACGATCAACCGATCGATCGATCGATCGAAGCGCATCGCTGCTACCGATCGCAGTCTTGTGAGCTCCGTCGTCGAGGACCGATTTTTTTTTTGCGACGACGTGAGCGCGAATTCTCTCTCTCTCTCTCCCTTTGTCGGTGGATTTAGATTTCTCGGAATTCTTCTCGCCGATCTTCTTTTTTCGCTTTGTGCGATCGCGGCGAGTTCGTTCGTTGCCGTCCGACGACACGCTCACACACGACATGTATTACTACTGGCCAAGGGATTTTGTAGCGACGCCGCGATATGGACATTCGCATGGTAATTTTTTTTTTTTTTGTTTTTGTATGACGAAGTGCTGATTTTGTTTTTATTGGGTAAAAGTTATGGGTTTGGCAAAAGATTATCAAGTTTGATTGAATTGACGTAGTAGTTGGGTTGACATGGACTTGTTTATTGGAATAAATGCTGAAAAAAGAAACGTTTTAAATTGGTCTATCGATATAGTGTTTAAAACTAAATGATTATATTTATTTATATATTTATTTATCTTGATATTATAGCTTCCGTTTAAAATAAATTGAGTTTTACGTAATTGTAAAAATATTTTTTAACTTTTCGTCGAATCGGGAAGTGAGTAAATGTTGTTTCAGCATTAGTTATGAAAACTTCCGAGAAAATACGCGACGCCCGCAAATAATTTGAAATTTTCGGAAACAGACTTTTTTGACAATTATATAATAAAAAAAATAAAAAAACAAATGTTGTTTGATTTATACAAACGTACATATTTATACTGCACACGTTTCCCCAAAATTACCCTAAAATTACTATTCACATAAATAAAGAAAAAATCCAACAAAATAAAGGATAAATTTCCAAGGTCAAGGAGAGTAACTATTTATTCAAATTTCAGGCGTCCTGTCGCAACAACCAAAAATGTCGGAGGCACAAGGTGAGCACAACTCGTCATATAAATTCATCCAATAAATCACTCCTCGGCTATTTCCACGAAAGCAAAGCCCTAACACCTCTTTTTACTCTACTCTCTATTTCATATGCGTTTTGCAGAGGTGTCATCTGCAGTGGAGAGAAGAGAGAGCAATGCCACTGAGATCACAAGACAAAAAAGCGAAATCGACGAAGAAAGAGAAGAGGCCGAGCAGCGCGATGAGTCTGAAACTCCTAAATCAGGTATGAAGCTTTCAGCTTTTTTGTATAAAAAAAAAAAAAATATATGAATATATACATCGTTCGTGGAAACTGTAAATATAACCGAAGAATCACGAGACGCTCACAGAGACAATAAAATTCTAAAAACACTTGCTAATACTGTAACTACGCAGCATTGTCCGCGTCGCGTCTTCGTCTTCTCTCTCGCCATCTAATTTAAAACCATCAACGCGAACGCGCATCAGCTATAACACGTCTCGCGACGACGAAAGCCGACCTCGTTCTCGAAAATCTCCTCGCTTACAAATTTTTCGCACAAAAGCCTCTCTCGTGTCATCAGACAGAAAAAAAAATTTCATCTCAGTCTGAAAAACACATATAACTATACACTATAAAGAACAAGGAAGCTGCCAAGTGATGATATCCTCTAAAACAAAGCTATAATATATACTCGCGCAGTGGATTTCGTTTCATACGTGCAGTATAGCGTCTACAGAGAGACTCTCTCTCTCTCTCTCTCTCTCTCGAGCGGTCTAAAATAAATCCGCGCGGAGAATCCCGCGTTTTAAATAAAACCGGGTTACCGACACACGGCTGTATATATACTATATAATACGACAAAGCATCTCGCGCGCGCGCGCGCGCCCATTTTTGAAGCTTGGCAAAATGCGCGCCTTCTTTGTCCCTCTCTCCTGTCTTTCTTCAGAGAGTACAATATATACAAATCTCTGGCACAGCCAAAAACCAAAGACAGATGAAGAAAAAAAAAAAAATCTCATAGCTGATGAGTCATGTGTTGTTTGCGTTATTTCAGAGTCCACGACGACGCCGCGGTGCGACGAACCTACTGAGAAGAAGCTCTTCGGCGGGGGAGCCGTGCCAGACGTGCATCAGAGATCTGCCCAGCAGCAGCAGCAGAAGCCAGTAGCAGCAACAGCTCCGCGACAGCAAGTCGGTGAGTGCAATTTACTGCCAGTATTAGTTGAGCGTCTGCGTTCGGCCCTGGAGCTTTCCTGCAGCTCGAGCAGCTGTGACGATCAGCTGCCGCTCGAAGACTCGGGTGTCGATTCCGAAGAGGATTTCCGACTCTGGAACACAGCTGCTGGACTCGTTGCTGCTGGACCTGTTGACACTGCGGTAGCCAATACTACTAGTGCTACTACATCAGGAAAGCCCAAGCTCGACCTCAAGTTTCTCGAGGACATTCTACTGGCGGATATTCACACGGCGTTGGCCAGACTCCAGGACACCTTGAAGCGAGTCGACATCGGTACGCTCACGAGGTACAACGCGAGTCTCGATCCGTCGAACAAGCTCTACCTCCTGAGGCTCATCTCGAGTCTTCTGGCCAAACTCAAAGTGCCCGAGGAGGCGATCGTTAACGAACCGGAGAGTAGTGCAGTAGGTTCACAGGGCAGGTTCCACAACAGACGACGCAAGAACGAGCGACACACAATCAGCGTCTCCGCAGAGGAGATAGCTCGAGCCAAGAGATGGTTTGACGAGAAGAGCATTTGCAGCTCCAACGACTCGTCATCGCCGTCGCGGATTGACATCATCGTCGACAAGGACATCAGTACCAGCAGTGAGAGGATAGTCGAAGGCGCGCCGTCGAGTAGCGTGAGCGTCGAGACACCTACGATCGAGGATAAAGTCCATCAGCAGCAGGAGACGCCGTCGATGAAGGCCACGTTCAGTGACAAGTGCATGAAGGACGCCATCAATCAGCAGCAGTGCAAGAACAACCGGGAACAGGAGATCAGCAGTAGGTACGACCCGCTCGAGAGGGTGTTGACGGCGCCGAGAAGATTCGACGGTATCTGCAGCAAGGACGACAGCTCCGTTGTCGACGGCTTCCAAGAGCGAAGCACTTCCTCGTTCTACCAACAGCAGCAGCAACAGCCACATCATTCCGGGCCGAGACACAACAAGTTCACGGCCAAAAAGTCCAAGATCAAGCGCGCCAACACCATCGACATACCGAACTATCTGAAACTCAAGAGCGAGAGCCCTGACCAGATACAGAACGGCTGCTTCGCTCTGAGGAGACCCATCGACGTGGGCGACAGACTGACCAACGGTCATCAGCGAGTCGTACCGTCGTTCGAACCCAAAACGGAGAACGACAGGAAGTTCCTGGCGTTGATCAACAAGAACAACAACACGGAGACGACGGCGAACAAGGCGGCGAACGGCCCGTTCAAGAGCTTCAACTACAGACAAGCCGCCACGGTGGCCGACAAGAACTGGAGCAATCGGTTCTGGAACATCAAGACAAACTTCGACAAGCCGAGGAGTGAGAGCGAGGACGAAGTTCCCAGGAAACCTGGCAAGCTGGACGTGCGCAAGAAGTTCGAGAACAGGGACGACAGCCTCGAGCGAGAGGCTATGGTCGTAGGTTCGCTGAGGGTGATGCCGCATCAGAAACAGGTCAACGGATTCACCCACGCTCCAACGTCGCCCTTCCAGAAGATCGAGAAACCTGTGAAGCAACCGGAGACCGGACCACCGTTTCTCAAAGCCGCTGGTTACATGCCGAAGAACAATAGCATGCTCCAGGCCAAACTCAAGATGTTCGACCAGGAGCCAGTCAAGAGCAACGCGGAGACCAGGACGAAGAGCAAGTTTGGAAAACCACCGGAGAACAACACTGTGCCATTGCAGAACAAGAAAGTGCCATCATCGCAGCCGGTGGAGAACGGACAACTCAACTACTACTCGTTCTGCAAGCAGTTCGCTCCGTTCGCCAGCGGCAGGACCAACTCCAACGAAGGTAAATCGAACATCAACTCGGCCAAGTCCAAACTGCTGGAGAACATCCAGAAGGAGACTGACAAGCCGGAGGTGAAGAGGGACAAGCCGAAAGCTCCGACGGTAACGCAGAACAGCAACCAGCAGCATGACTTCTCCAAGCAGTACTCGTACCACAAGCCCTACGACAACTACTCGTACCAGGACTACAGGCAGCTCGACAAGAAACCCCAGTTCAACAGTCCTCGTGGAAGCTTTCAAGCTCAGGGGAACGACTTGGTCAAACCCGAGAAAGCTCCCAGGAGGTTCGTCGAGGCTGCTACTCAGAACGTAGCGGTGCAGACGACTCTGGAGTCCAGTGACAGAAGACCTTCCGCACCGGAACTGGTTAGCTCCAACGTCGAACACCCGGTACCACAGCCCAGGAAGCGCAACAGCGTCTCCGTCCAGACGACCAGTCCGAGTCTCCTGTCGCCGGTGAACTACACCCAGACCACCCCGACCAGTCCCAGCATCACCTCGCCCATACCCCACACGCAACAGAGCTTCAAACCGGCCAACTACTCCGGCTACCACGCGCCGATGCCTACCGATCAGGTGCCGAGGAACTACTACAACAATAACTCGAACTACGACAACTACTCCTACCCGTACAAGAACAACCACGAGGTTCTCTCGCCGAAACCAACTCCAGTGGAAACGACCCAGCTGGGCATCTCGCAGAAGCTCTACAACGAGTTCAGCAAACTACCCGACAGCAACTCATCGCCCAGGGAGTCCTTCGACTACGGCAAGATCGACACTCCGGCCTACATTCCCTACAAGGACAACGACGAGGTCAAGATCCCTGCCTTCAAACCGACCAGCTATCCTTACGATGATCCCGTCAGCAAACCTCTCCCAGACGTGGTCGAGGAGAACATCGAGAACCAGGACATCAGCTCCGACGGCATCGTCACTCGCTACACCTGTGCCATAGCCACCATCTCACCGGACAGCCCCGAACCCACGATCGAAAAACCGCGCTCCTACGAGCCAGTAGTGCCGCGCATCAAGGAACCACAACCACAACCTCACTTCGCCGAGACGACGAACGTCGGCTGCAGTCTCGACGAGATCCAGCGTCACAACATGCTCCAACAACAGCTCATCCGTCGCTTGCAGAACGAGCCATCAGAGAGAATTGTCGTACCAGCAAACCGCCGATTCTCCCAGGAAATTGCCCGCAAGGAGAACCGATCGCCCACCAGTCCGTCGGCGACTCCGTTCTCCAGTGCCAATTTCCCGGGACGCGTCTGCGCGCTCAAAGCCCTCAACGAGAGCCACAAAGCCCAGGAGAAGATCAACATGTTCGAGGAGAAGCGCAACAGCAACCAGCAGCTCTTCCGACCACTCAACGTTCCGCCCAAGGTGAACGTGGTCAACCCGAGCTCGGTACTTCGTCAGGAACGATCACCGATTCGCAACGCCTCACCGATCGACTCGAGCGACGAGTACCTCATGTCCTGTGCCAACAAACCATCGCGCAATCTGGTCCTCTCGAAATCCGAGTCCTGGCATCAGTTGGCTTTGGCTCGAGGTGCTGGTGGATTAGCTCCAGTTAGCCAACTGAAACCGCCGAAACCCAAGTCTCCCTCTTCTCTGAGACTGTCCAAGCAGTTCGAGGCCTCCTCGGCATCGGACAACATGCGCAAGATGGAGGAGAAGATCCAGAGATACTTCCAAGGTACTGGCGGTGCTGTCAACTATTCTCACGCTGAAGAGACTACGACGAAGAGTAAAACTAAGAGCAAACGCAATCTACAGAGCAAGAAGAACATGAATAGCCTGATGCGCAGCCACACGATGCCGCACCTCTTCGACGACAGCGTCGACGTCGACCAGGCCTTCGACAGCATCTTCAAGGAGGCCACTCGCGCCGACAATCGACACTGATTTTTTTCGCGAGATTATATATTTATTATATAGTATATACAGTCTATATTGCATACACGCACTACGAACTCTTTTTTTACGCTCAGTCGCTTCCACGCGTTATCGTATATATTATAGACTGATCCGAAGTGATATACAAGTGCCTTATATAATATTATATAGTGGAAGCGCCCGCGAGAACTTTATCAGCGAAGAACGAAGTTACAAATTGTGATATATATACTTATACTTGAGGAGAAAAGAAGAAGAAGATGCTTCTTTGAAGATGTACGCTCTCCGAGATTTTATTTTTCTGTTCGGACTCTTATTACGGTCCCTTATATGTGTATTATAGGAAAAAAAGCGAGATGAGAGATATATAATTGAGAAAGAGAATCTATATATCCTATAGAGAGATGCAAGTTTTTTTTTAAAATGTCGTGTCTGATGTGTGTTTCCGAAGCCCTGGATTTATAGAGACGGACGTTGCGTTCGAGGCAGCCCCGAATAAGCAGTGAGTCTTTTTACTTCATGTGAATATTCTTCTTTTTTATGATGATGATGAGAGACTTGGTGTTGCACAAGTGGATGGTTGAAGTTCGAAAGATTCATTTGAACATTCTTTATTTTTTTAATAAAAACATGATTCGTCGTCATATGTATTTTGTGTTGTTTATTATCTTTACGCGAATTATTTATGTATACTGCGTGATTCACTCGATTTGCATTAAGGTCGTTCGTTCAGGAAATATCGCAATTGATACAGTTATATAATACGTGTTGAATATTGATATTAAATACTATTATACGAATCACTTTTTCAATGAACAACGATTTCTTTTAATTAATTGGACAACTTTGCTTTGAAAAAAATGATCTCTTCGATACTTCGATCGTTACATTGTATTTCCAGTTTGCAGTTACATATACATAATTTGTTCCATAAGAATGATCATGCTAAAGATAGCTGCGCTATATACTAAAGGCCGTTTTTATTGCTTCTACCACTCCCGATACTAAGCCACGCGTAACTAAAGATAGTAAATTTTAATTGAATTGTATCCTCGATAAAAAAAAAGGCAACTGATTTTAACGTAACTGTACATTATACACTTTTATGATACTAAATGAGTAGAGTAAATTTGGTTGGTATAAGTAGTTGAAACTAACAGTTTTTTTCATTCATGGTATGGATCAGACTACTGTAGATTTTGATTTTGGTTTGACAACTAGATATAGAGTTTTGAACAACTTTTGTAAATATAGTTTGATAGTATTCACATTCATTTTAACTGCTCCTGTTGAAATTTCATAAATTCTGTGATTTTTCAAAATTCGTTTCTTTTGACAGGAGCAGATTCTATTATATCGATCACATATAGATAGTAGAGAGTTGTAATTGATGTGTGATTTTCTTTTTTTTCAATTTCAATGAAAATTTACATTCTTACGACTGTACAAACATATAATAATTAACCCCCTTTTAAAAAAAAGACGCAACGATGTGATGATTGATACACCACAGGAAACACACGTCGGAAACGAATGGGAAATAATCAAGATATAATTATAATAACTCGATTGAAACATATAATGCTTTTTGATATTAAACCGCTAACTACTTTTGTTTTGAGCTCTAGAATTCATATTTCCAGAGTCTACATTACTACACATCACGGGCTGAAAACACAGCTGCGCACATCAACTTTCAGACGTAGTAGTCTGCAATAAGTTGATAAGTTTTTTTTTTGCTAAAGCTACAATCATTACTTAAAATATCTAACAATGGGAAATTATATACTGTATAGATGTATCGGAACTGGAATGACTATTAGAATAAATAATAAGTGCGATAAATTACACTAATCAACACATAATGAGATTCTTACTAGCGCAGCACGCTAAATATTGACTACACTAATAAACTCTAAATATCGTGTACTATTTGCGTTTAGAAAAAAAAATATCCGATAACAATTTACGGAGTTTCACAGTATACATGCGCAAAAAGTGCACGAAGCTCTTTAGGCAGTGAATATTTTCTCTAAACGGTTAATATATACAGCAAAATACGAATTAAATATAAAATATACATACATATAATAATATACATATCTTGAAATAATAATACTACTTCATCAATCTTCTAGCGGAGTGCTGTGGTTAGACTATTATACTCTAACTCTTATTGATATATAGTATCAACGCATGCGTATCATTAGTTACCTCCTCTTAGCGTAAAGTTTTATCCCCTTATTAGCGAAATTGAAAGGCGAGAGCGAAAACTAAAATATCTCTCGTGATGTTTCAGCACCGATAAAGAAGCCAATGTCGCCGTTCGCCAAATTTCGCCAACTTGATCGGCAGAACAGTGCGCCTTGCTCACCGAGGTAATTTATCATTACTCTTTATCTAGAATTTCAGAGATCGAATCTGATAAGCTATATTAGCCAACTTGATTTGTGCATACGTAAAATGATGCAATTCATTTAATTTAAGTAAAGAATAGACTTATTTTTAATAAGATGATTATTATAAGCGGTAATTTTTAACAAATAAGTTTCATCTCATTCAAACTTCACTTTTGCACTCATTTTATAATTGTATTATTTGTTTTAAGTTTGTTATTATGGCAACGTTTGAAGGAAGAATCTTTCTTGCCAAGGTATACGAAATTAGATACTTGATAGTATATAGCAGTAGTTTTAGTGTAAATGCCCGAATTAGCCGTAGAGTAAAGGAGGAATCGATTGCATTCTCCTTAGTCTGATACCGCAAAAAAAAAAAAAAAAAAAAAAATTAGTTCAAACGCATATAATGCGACCTCAAAATAACTGAAATTCCAGTCTGAAAATAACCGAAACTTTCACGCCCAAATTTAGCACTCCAAAAACGCCGGGGAAGGAGTTTCAGTTTAAATTTACCGATCCCACGGTGCAAAACAACGCCGCATTGATAAAGGAACGACTGCTGTCGTGGTGCCGCGCCAAAACCAAAGAATACGAGGTAATAATAAACATTGCTTTGTTCGATTTGCGCCGTACATAAACTCGGAAGCTTGATTTTATCCTCACTGATCGTCTATTGTTCTCGTAATAATGGCATCTAGTCGAATAATAATCATTTTAATGATTAATGATTGTTATACTATTCTTTGTTGATACAGAACGTGCAGCTGGACAATTTTTCAACAAGCTGGAGTAATGGTCTAGGCTTTTGCGCTCTCCTTCATCACTTTCGGCCTGACGCTTTTGACTATCACAGTCTTCGACCTGAGGATCGTAGAAAGAATTTTGAGCTAGCATTTACAAAGGCCGAGTGAGTATTAGATATTTTCGCACTAATGCAGACGATGCGTAGAGAGTAAACTTTTGAATCCCGCGTGAAACAAAATCATCGCATGCAATGAAATGGAAATAAAAATATTCATAACGTTACAGTGAAGTGGCAGGAATCGCCCCACTACTCGATGTCGAAGACATGGTGATGATGCGCCGTCCAGATTGGAAGTGCGTGTTTACATACGTCCAGTCAATCTATCGCCGCTTCAAGGACGAAGATTAACGTCTGGGAATATCGATGTGCGTTGTTATTTGTAAACGTATTATGGTCACTTTGTTGTTTTCGTTGCCAACGGGACTTTTGGAGCAGACGTCGATGGCTACCGCACTATACAATCGCTGATCACTGGAAACGGCTTACAAGAATTGTTAATAATTATTATTTATATGTATAACAAACACACCAGCGCAAACGGATACGTACACTACGCAAGTGCTTCACACGCGACAACAGGGAATCCTGTGTATTTTGTACTCCCGGCGTCTTTGTGCTGCAAAGATACAATTTATGTTTATATGTTTATACATACAGGAATCTCTCTGCGTTTAACTGTTTCTTTTTTTTTATATAAGTTAATATATTAAACTGTTTGAAAAAGACAATCTACGAAAAGAATAGTCATTGTTATTTTTTTACAAAACACCCTTTATTTCACGTTTCATATTAGTTAAATACATATTTACGCTACACTTATTTTTTTTTCTCAATAATCTTTAACTGGAAACTATCACAAAGAACACGTGTAATTAATTACAACTAAAATATATATATCATGACGAAAAAAATTCATGTAAAAGCACGTTAACGTGTGCTTTATTTGAGTGTTTTAGAATAGGAATAAATGCAAATATTTAAAAGATATTTTAAGAAAAAATAGAGGTAGACAAGCCACGGTTTACGCAATCTTAAGGTTTATAAAACCACAAAAATGTGTTAGTCAGTTTCTGGTAATCATGATAGATCTTTCTTTGCACCGGTAAGAAAAACTTTCAAGTATTGTACTAGTCTGTCGTTTCGATATTATATACAAAAAAAAAGATGAAAAATGTCTACTCTAAAGTCTGCTATCATCCAGTGAGTTATTGATATCATTTCTATCTTCACCAATCATATCCTGAAAACAAAATAAATAGTTGCTAAATCTGGTCATAAAGAATTTAATTATTTTATTCAAATTGTATAATTGCATACCTGTAATACTTCCACCAATGCTCTAGATTCATCCAACATTTCTTTGTAGACTTTAAGTTGTTCGTGTAATATTCGATTTTCCTCTAATGCATCTTGTAGTGCAATACCCCTCCTTTCTGCCAAAACTTCCCAATAATTTTCACTAGGACCTGCTGAAATTTCAATAATGCGTTATTATAAAAATCATTTTTTTACCATTTATCATTACTTCTAAATCTCAAAGCTCTTTTTTACCTTCTGATGTAAGATCATTTCCGGATATTTTTACTTTTCCAGCTGGCTCAGTTTGTACACTCCTATCTTTGAAAACTCTCCCATCTTTCTTTCCTTCTTTTTGTACCTTTTTAGTATCAGTCTTTGGCTTCTCGCTAACTTTCTTGGAAGTTTCAGTTTTGGCAACTACTGGTTTATCAACAGTCTTTTTGACATCTCCTTTCACCATCTTAGTCGACATCTCACTGTTAAAAATAAATTATAATGCAAATAAATAAAACCTGCATGAAAATTAAACTTGTTTGATAGATGTATATTTATAAAACCTACTTCTTGATTGCGTCTTTACCAGTGCCAGTAGAACGAAGCTGTCTACCAGCACCAACTAAATTCTCCTTATCTGTTGCCGCTGGTTGCAGAGGATGCAAAGATTTCCTCACCTTCTCCTGTGAATCATTACAAGTTATTTCGATTGTCTTAAGAAACACCTTTATTCAAAAGTAAACAAAGCGCACTAACTTATGAGAAAAAAAAACCTCACACTTGATTTGAATTTTTGAATGTATCTATAGAACTAATAATTGCTTGTAGAATGCTAAATTTTGTTGTGTAACGTTGAAAAATCACGTTTTTACAATAAACTAGCTAGACTGAATGAAAAAAGTCTATGAGAAATAGAGAAAATATAAAATAGACAAAGAAAAAGAATAACCGACGCTAGACTAACCTCTGTAATGGTCGTTTGGACTGCAGCGACTTTCGTGGCTCCTCCGGGTCTCATGATCCCGATCTTGATTCAAAGAGCGAAAAAATGTTGTTTATTCGTTTTTAAGAATAAACGCGGCTTTCGTCATAAGATAATCATAGAAAGATTTTACTGTTTTAACTGAGAGATTCAATTTTTAACGGTCAGATTCAAATCAAGTTTCACTGGTATGAGGAGAGTACTGTTGGACTTTCTTGACTGGATGAACAAAACAGAGTGCTAAAATGGCGAAGGCAGACAAAAGAAAAAGGCAGGAAAGCGCGCGAAAGGGCTGTCCGCCATTTTGATACGCTACTGACATCTGTTGCTGGTTTGTGGAAGCAATTTTATTTAAATTATACTTGATAAATTATTATTTTTTACGCTGCATCGTAATTCGAAATAGTAATAACTTTCACTTCAAAATTTTGAAGTTTATTCGCTATGCAAATTTGATTATAATTTTGGAAGTTTGGGTTGTTTTTTAATTAAACCGACTATCGGACTATGATGGGTATTAGCGCTGCTGTCGTCAATTGGAAATGCGTTGAGAATTGACCTTACTGAATGGAATGGAGATTGGATGGAGACCTTTTGGCTGCTTTTGGCTTTTATCATCAACAATCGACATCAGTGATCAGATCTATCACGACAGTTGTAGCGTACACAACGCATCTTCTAGAAAAGGAAGTTTGTGAATAAAGATAAACAAATAAGATGGAGACTGTACCAAAAGATTTGAGAGGTTTAAGAGCATGTTTAGTTTGTTCACTGATTAAGGTATGTGCAAACAGCTATCTTTGATAATAGATTAAGTTTAATTTTTTAGGTTAGAAAGTGCATAAATATTGAATAATTCTTTCTTTTTCAGACATTTGATCAATTTGAAATTGATGGCTGTGAGAATTGTGACGAGTTCCTGAGAATGAAAAATAACAAAGACAATGTTTTTGACTGCACTAGTTCAAATTTCGATGGGTATGTATCTTTTTGTTACAGCTTGTAAACTCTAACTTTCTTCTATTAACAATCAATAAACATGGATCGCAATACCTATTTTATTTCATTTTAATGTGTTTCATTTCAGAATGATTGCTGCTATGACTCCAGAAGACAGTTGGGTGGCAAAATGGCAAAGAATAAGTAAGTACAAGAGATATGCTTTTACAATTACAACGGAATGTTTTATTATATCATTTAATGATACATAATATATAATCTTCATAATATAGATCTTTTAAATTTATAATTAAATTTTTTTTTAATCATGTACATCTTGTTCATAGGCTATTGTAATAAAGTTTACTTAATAAAATATGAGATTCCTAAATTATTCTCTTTATTTCAGATCGATTCACTAAAGGTGTTTATGCCATATCAGTGTCAGGACGCTTACCAGCTGGTGTCATAAGAGACATGAAAAGCAGAGGAATTACATACAGATCACGAGATACAAGTCAACGATAATTTTTATTATGTAAACATTAAGTTATTTCTTCATATTGACATTTCCAAGTAATTTTGCAGTCTGACATTATAAAAAAAAAAGAAATACAAGCTGTAAAATATTTGAAAACATAGTTCAATTTGATATTGTTAAAATAACAAATTTATGTAACATTTCATTTACACCTTTATCTCTTCTTCATCACTTTTATCTCTTGTGTAAATATTACTGACTATTTCTTAAGAAGTTTTATAATAAAAATTCTATACATAAATATAAATGAATAAAATTGTGTTTTTGTTAGAGATTCCTATTCATTGAAGTATAAACTTGTGCGCAAAAATAAATTGCAGTAATCCATGGGCAAATATTATAAAATCATATATCTACCTTCAATTCTGATTTTCATTTTGCATATAATCAAGTATGATTTGCACTTTGAGGAATAGAAATTGATTGCATGTATGGTATTGGATATCGAAGAGCAGGTAGATTACTATTAACTGTATGCAACCACAAATTTGCACAGGTAGCATGATAATTATTATCATTACATGTAATTCTTCCACTTGTGATGATAGTTAAGCATAGAGCACAAGTAATACCGTCTCCATGATGTAAAGGCCAAGCTGGTAACTCTGTAACAATCTGAATATATAATTTAATGAGTAACAATTATTTTAATAAAGTTTATATATGAGGAATACGTTTTTCAAAATGATTACCGGAATATTTGTATAAAATGGTTCCATTTCGGACCAAATCCTGTCTATATCCATCAACAAATCATCAAAACCCATAATGTTAATTTCCATTTCTTTATGAGAAAAATTGACTCTTCTACAAACAGCTGCCACTTCTGCTAAATCTAAAAATTCAAATCATATTTAGGAGCAATAAAATTAGAATAACACAAATATGCCAATGAATATCTAAATTAGATGCATGACTTACTGCAAAGGAAATTATATCCTTGCGCAGATGATAAAACTTCTCTCAAAACAATTTCAGACGTAATACTTGTAAATATATTAGCTGCAACTTGTAAAAGTAAAACACAACTCTCCATATATTGCTTCCATTCCCAATAAATCATCTAAACAATAAAATACAATAGTTAGATGATATCATGACTATTATGAAAGATAGTCAGTATATGTATATAAAAAGTTTCTTACTTGATGCATATTTTCAATTTGTTGTTCATCATCTTGACTAGAAGATAAAAATGACTTCAGATCTAAACTTGGTACAGATCCTGAACGAGTTAAGACTCCAGTTGGTGGAGGACCTAATTCTATGCTATTTACGGACAAAGCATCTTCTCTCTGAACAACTTTTTCTGCTAAGGAAAATAATATAAATTAATATTATCACATTTCTAACATCAAACAAATAATCAAATATTAATATTTACAAATACCTGTATCAAACACTACATCAAACTTTTCCTCAGTTGGCCGATCTGTATTTTCTTCAAATGCAAGAGCATTAAAAGCATCTGAAATTTCTTGAATTAATGAAGGACTAGACTTACTATTTGTGCCAATTATACTCTCCGTATTAAAATCGAAATCGCTCAACAAATCTATAGAATTTAGGGCACTAGGATTTTCTACTGTTACTGCAGGTACAGGCTCTGGCTGTTCTGCCGAAACAAAGTCTCCAAAATCATCCACAGGTGGAGAGACACTCATGGGCTGGTCCACAACTGGTTTTGGAGCAGATATTACAGGTGGTTCTTCGACTAGTGCTCTGAGTGCACTATATTTATCTTCAGTAGCAGGTTGCAGACTCATTAAATCCTGCTGAAGTCCATCATCTTTTGACTCCTTCAATGGTGCGACGTAAACTGAGTCAATGTTCTTGGAGTATGTTGGTTTTGGCAAAGGATTTATCTTAACTATCTTCTCTGTGTGACTTGGTAAGTCTTTTGGAGCAGGTTTAATCACTTCGACAGAATCATTATTTCTTATTGCAGTATCTTTGAGTATAAATGTTTTGGATTGATTTTTCAAGTTGCATTTGGGAAATAAATCTGTCAAGCGTTCATTTGACTGAATTTCTCTGCCATTTGATAGGGGATTAGATACTGTTATGTTACGCATTTGATTATTATTGCTACTCTTACTAGTACCAGTCTTTTTTACTTTATCATTAAGTTTCTTAACACCAAGATTATGATTAGCCAGCCGACTTCCAATTGCAGAACCTTGTTTTGAATCCCATATGTTCGGAATGGTAGGAACATTCGTGATTGGAGCACTTTGGAAATCAGAAAAGTCATCATTGGAATCCGTGGATGTAGTAGAGTACGATGAAGACTGGTGTTTGACTTCTGGTTGACTATAGAAATTTTGTCGTCCATCAACATAAACTGTATTGGCATTATATGAAGGAGAGTGACCAGAGGAAAATTTTACTTCCCTTGAATCCGAGTGATTGTGATTATAAGAAAGTCCATCGGCATTGGAAGGTGAACTCATTGACTTACTAGTAGGCCTAGCTGAATTTCCATGCTTCTTGTTTGTAACAGAATTCAAAGACGGTGAATCAAATGGAGATGCATGAACTTTAGTTTCATTCCTCACTGTATTCGCATCCAAAAGTGATAGATTTAAATTTGGAGTAGGTGGGATACGTATATAGTACAAAACTTCTAAGCTATTGAATGGATAGGATGCTTGAGCAAGTGCAACCAGCGCAAGAACAACGTACAATTCTTGCTCAGTTAACTGTCCTGCGTACTTCTGATTTGCCAAACTCCAGATGTAGCCAAGAACCTCTGTAGGCAGTTGACTCGTAAGCAAGAGTGGAAAGATCTTGTTCGTGTCAACGAGTACTTCATTATGTACTGCACCTGGCTTGGGTCGGTCCTCTTGAACAGCCTCCCAGATTCTTTTGTACAGAGGTGACAAAACATTGGAATTGGGCCAAAGCCATCCAGGAAGCTGTGACATTCTTTTGTCACTGTTAACGTGAGCTTTACTCATAGCAAAAACGTTGTTTAATGCAGGATAGAATGTAAACTCGAATATTCTATCAACAATCTATATTTGTTATAAGAGGTTACGCCTCATCTGTTTCACAATCATTTTTCGAATAGATCGATAATTGCGCGAGTTTTTTTCGAGCGCTGTAGTACTCATAGTTGCACCTTGACAATTTCATTCAAACAACTGTAGAACTGGATGCAAGCGCAGTAAACATGATGACGTATTTATATGTTATTACACGATGGCAGACGATTTTTTAGTTGACATCACACGCACCCCCACACATCAGACACTTGTCCAGCACCCTACCTCGCTATCACAGCTGTCAATCATAAGACTGATTTCAGCGCCACGATATCCCGGTGGTCAGTGGCATAAATAGGCGAGGTCGCCTTCCTCTTTACAACTTCATATTCATAGTTGCGCGGTTCGCGGTTGAGACGCCAGTACATTGCCAACAAACAACCGCCGACGAAGAGACAACCTGAAAAAGTAGGTGAGTGTTATAAGTATATTTTTAATAACTGTAAAAACGAAATAATTGAAGCAACGCTAAACTGTTTTCATTGATTCGACAGATATTACGTAGAGGAATAGAAAACACAACCTAAAGATGCCGACCGACTTCTACATACGATACTACGTCGGTCACAAGGGTAAATTCGGCCACGAGTTTTTGGAGTTCGAGTTCAGGCCGGACGGCAAATTGAGATATGCCAACAATTCCAACTACAAGAACGACACGATGATCCGTAAAGAGGCTTACGTTCATCAGTGCGTCATGGAGGAACTGAAGAGAATCATTCAGGACTCCGAAATCATGCAGGAAGATGACTCCCTGTGGCCCCAACCTGATCGAGTTGGTCGACAAGAGCTGGAGATTGTCATTGGAGATGAGCACATATCCTTCACAACATCAAAGACTGGCTCGCTGTTGGATGTTAACAATTCGAGGGATCCTGAAGGATTGAGATGCTTTTACTACCTCGTTCAAGACTTAAAGTGTCTTGTTTTCTCTCTAATTGGACTGCATTTCAAAATTAAGCCTATATAAGTTTTTTCTTTAACTCTGTGACTGTAAATGATGTAATTCATATAATTTCATACGTTTAAAATACATCAAATCATTTGTACCTAAGAAGTTCTAGTGTTTCATTCAATATTTTTGAGTATAAATTATTATTATTCAATACTAAAACAAAAATTTATACTTTATATTCGTGTTAACTATGATATTGCAATATTGTAATAACAATCTTCTAATAATTCTAATAAATGACTTTTCATATACAGTATGAACTATTGATTTCCAAAAATAAACATCAATTAATTCAATCGTATATTTTGTTCAAAGCTTTATTTCCTTATTAGTACATGAATGTATAGGAAAAATGTAACTCACACATACAGACATACTAAATATATGTGGATCTGCATATTATACATATGATACATCAGAGTACCTGACTCAAACTCAGTAGAGTTCAAGATCAATCTATAACTATACTAGAGTCATGCCTGATGCCTTTCACTGTTCGCAAATGCGCACCTATAATATACATATATAGTACAATGTATGTTAACTATACCTACTGGTCAATCTCACATCACATCAGTTCAGTATGATCTGTCTATAGGTGGTCTAGTCTATAGGTTACAGACATAACCTAGGTGCTTGTTTATATTTATCTTTTATACCAACAGTGAGTACAAAATTTATTGAAATATGTTTGTTTATACCAAGAACAAATAATTTTTTCACTCAAAAACAATTCATTTGTGAAAAATAACAATAATAACGCATTAAAAAATATCAAAATATAAGAAAGTAAACTAACCTTTAGCATATGCTTTTCACAATGAATATTGATTTGATCTCAAAGCATTGATTAAAATTTGTATTAAAAAATGAAATTATTAACACTTTTGTCAATTTATCAAGGTATGAGATGTCTGCCAATGGCCATGCATCAAATTTTGGCACTCACAATGAACCATCGGTGCTGGAGGATAGGTCACGCAATCAAAACCCTGATGTAGGTAGAGCTGTCACTGATGCTGTTCATGAGAGATTTAGACAAAGCTATGTTTACTGTGAAAATTGCAAGGAAAAATTTATAGGAAATGGTGTTAGTATTCACAAACATTTTAACAAATCTCATCCTGCAGATGTACAGTGTATTTACTGTGCAGGAAAAGTTTTTCATTATTACAAAGTAAAAAATGGTAACAACAAAGCAGAAAAAGTCTATTATCATTGGTGTCGAGACTGGATGACCAAATAAGCCTTAGATAGATTAAATATACTATATATTATGGATCTTAAATTCCTTTGTGCATTTATTTATAATTATAAATACTGAAAAATGTACAATGTACAATAATGTAAGTACAGTTTTAGAAAAGGCAGGGATCTTATGTTTTTCTGCCACTTAACTTATTTACGAGCGATAAATTTAAGTATTAACATTACATTGGACATTAGTTAAAATGATGAGCTTATAAAATGAGATTATTTTTAAGCCTAAAACTATTGTAGAGTATACAGAGTTTGTTTTAATTCGCAGTATCTTAGTACAATTCATGTTGAGTTATGCAAAACATGCACATATGGTATATTATGGAAAATTGGAAGTCCTAAATCTAGTACAATATAATAATAATAAATATCGTAGTATATAACTGAAGCAATATATGCACAAAAATACGTGTGATACTACATTTTTCTTTACGCAAAAGCATTTATAAATATGTCAACAATTTGTGTAAATATTAAACAGTGATGTTTTAAAATGCAATCAGAATCTCATTCAAAATATCTTTTTTAGGAATTTTTATATTTAATTTATATAAAATTGTAACATGACAAAAAACTAAGATTGTAAATGATACGATGTATAATGTACACTAAAAAGATATACTCTTAATAAAATAGTTTTGTATTTTTTACAAACAAATTTGCTTTCTTTAGCTTAAACAACTTTTCCTTGTATAAAAAAGTTAATTGGTTTTATGTAGATGTATCACATTTTGTGACATCGTTTTTGGTGAAAAACTTTTACAATTTCTAATACAAACGTCAAAATACTTTATTTCTGGTAAATATTTGTTTTTTTTTCTCTAAAAACTCATAACTTTTTTATACTTAACATTCCTATAATTTTATACATACAGTCTTTGCTATTGCTTTTAAAAGTAAACCACATCCTAACTGGCATTCATATTAATGAACATACACTATCACATTTAAAAAAAAAATCAATGTACAGAACAATTAATCATATTATGTAAAGCTAATTGTTAAAACTGTTTTACATTTTTGTTATTAAATCTATAAGATACTTGAATAATGTTGAAAGTATCTTATATCTAATATATATCTTAAATATATAATAAATATTAATCTTGCAGATCTTGTTATCACATTAATCATTTTTTTCGTGGAAAATTTTATCATTTTTATAGTTTGTCTTTTGTGTGTGATATTCATTAACTTATTATAAAAGTTTGGCTTTTAACTGACTGTAGCAAACGAAAAGTTTAACGTAAATTTACACTTGACAATCAGCATCGCAAAAATTTGTTATTTTACAAAATGTAACTATGACTTATGGTTATTATGTTATCCCTTTTTAGCTTCAGTCAATGACTAGTTGAATGTAGCTTGTGCAGCAGTATTGTTACGCTTTGCCACTTCATGGTATTTAATAAACAGTTCATTTCGATGAGTCACTCGATCATTTTGTTTTTAAGAAATAATTTCAATTTTGTTGGATAATCAGTCATTATACCTGTTGCTTTGAGATCCAATGCTTTTTGAAATTCTTCTTCTTTATTCAACACCCAAAAATAAACCTTCAAAAGTAATAAAAGTATTTAACCATCAAATATTACATCACACTATTACACACATATGTGCAAACTTTACTAAGAAGATACCTACATGCATTCCTCGAGCTTGTAAATGGTTGAACAAACAAGGTCTCATTAATAATACATTCATAGCTCCTAAGAACACTTTGTCTATTGGTAAAAATGCTGGTATTGGGCGACCTTTTTTCCTAAGACTAAATAAAATTTATAATAAAATCTTTATCTTAAAAGGTTTATTACATAAATATTATAATACGAATTCTAGATATACCTATAAATTGATGGTAAAAATATTTCAAGATGTGTTTCTCTTAGAGGCACAAATGGTAATAGACCAGTGTACATAAGAATTATCAGTAAGACAACTCTCTTCATTGAAAACAAAAGATTTACATTTGGGTTCTGAAATAGTGATTAAATTATGATATTAAATGTTAAAATCGAACAATGTATGAAAATTTGCTTTTCATGATTACAAACCATTTTATAACATTTTCTAGTTATTTCATCGCTGAAGTTACCCCATACAGTGTATTCTTCTCGTTGATACTTTTTTATTAATTCTGATACTTTGAATATCAGTTCATCATTATTGATTTTAATATCAATATTAATAGGCATACGAGGAAATGCTTCAAAAACTTCTTTCAATAATACAAATTTTCTTTCCTCTTCGTTATCCGAGCCCACGTAATCAACTCCTGTGATAAAATTTGAATGTATAGAGTATAAGGAAAACATTTCCAAACGTTATAGTGTATAATATCATACCTGGAACGAAATCTATAGGTATTCTTTGTTTTAATAATGGTAAATCCTTAAAATTCAATTCGGAAATATTGATGTCATAACCAGTACATCTCAAAAGATTTTGATCATGAGAAACCACTACTTGTCCATCTTTAGTTAAATGACAGTCTAGTTCCAGCATTTCCGTTCCTACTGCTGCAGCACTGCAAAAAAATATCATTATTAAAACTAACTAATGATAGCTTTGTAACTTCATTAAATATCAACACAACATATTTTACACTTAAAAAAAGTTTAACTGAAGAAACTTTAAACGCTAAAGGTATCATAGAACATTTACATAGAAAATTAGTCACTATCAATACCTCTCGTATGTTCTGTTTAAACACAAAGCTAATGAATATTAATTGTTAGATAGATGTTAATTCATGCAATTACTGTTTTAGTGCAAGCAGAAAATAAATGACTAAGTAATTTATGTTGTTGTACTAAATTATCTTATCAAAATACATGAAAAAATGTCACCGTAAAACTAACCGTTTAAAGGCACACATTGTGTTTTCATAGTTTTCCCCAGCACCTGTGAAGCATAATTTTAATGCAAACATTCCCTGACCACACCTGCAATAATGGACAATAGAAAAATGGAGTTAACAAAGAATATTTACCGCCTCTATGACTTATATGACGACACATGAATTTAATTTTTTTCTTTTTGTGTATCAATGTTGGATATTTAAATAGCAGTATTGATGTAAGAACGTAGCTCCCAAACAACGTGTAAAATAACATTTTTCTGAACAGCCAGTTACTATCTGAAAGATGTGTATATAAATCTTCTCCTTTGTTTGTACAGAATTGGAATGTTAAATCGTAGCCTAGTGCCTATTGCAGATAGGAATGTGTACCGACAGCAGACGATAAATAAGTAATACACTTTCGCTACCGAACTGCCGAGTCTTGTCTTGACTTTGCCAAAGAAGTAGATGGAGCAGACGCTTTTAAACTAATCAGAGTACGACAACAGCGCGTCGACGTTAGAATTGGAAACTATGATAAAGATTGTTTATAATTTTAGATTTTTCGAATAGTAATTAGTATGAATGTTTAATAGTTTTTTGTAAACCAACACTGTGATTCTTATGGCTATTTTATTTATCTGCTAAATAAATCATGTTATAAAAATGGGCCTGAATGCGAATTAACTCCAATATTCTTATAATGACGTCATTATTATAATGATAATAGTAGACAATTTCTACATAAGACGTTTATAATACGTTAATCAATATTTTATACGGCTTATTGACAAAATAATTATAAACAAGGACGATAATTTACAATGATTTTTCTTGATATAAAAAATGAACAATTCTTTACATAATCTTTCAAAGAATATATACTATCAAAAACATAAGTTTCTAAAACGTATATGCAGTCGTCCCAAGTTATAAATAATACTGTATGGAAAATGAAATCGACCAGCTATAGCATAATTAATTGTAAAATATATCAACACGTAACAATAAAAAAATACTGCTCGCCCCTGTGCGTTCAGCTCTGAACGCTATACGAAGAAGGAAGAACTTAGAGAACAAATACGTACAGCTACTCCAGAATTAAGAGAGAACTAGGCTATTTTACTTGATCAATTTCTGCTAAGATTACAATTTCTCTTAGTTCGAATCTCGCGCACGATTCACACTACCGCTACCAACTTGACAATTTCCAGTCACGTGAGACGCAGACGTCTTCGTGTCTTTTTACGTTGCCTACATTAGTCGACGCCATGATGGCGTCGCCATCTTAGCTTCTTTACTGTCCGACGGAAAATACCGAATGGCAAGTTAATTTTTGGAGCATCGCAAATCTCAAAGTTATTCCTGAAGTAAACCTTCGACGGAAGTTTTCTCTACGTATAACTATGTCGTAAGGTGTACTTCATCGGTGTTTCAATCAAGGTTGGTCATTATTCTTGTACTTTTTATACTATGGCACTTAGAAGCAGGTCGTCCAAGCTGACTCCGCACCGTCGCTTTTCCCCAACGCATGTTCGCAAGCTAAGAACGTTCGGTTTCGTTTGCGTTGATATTTCTACCTAAAAAAAAATGAGGCCGCATCAAAATATCGTCATGTTTTTTGACATATGGTCCCATCACTTTGTAGATAAAGCAACATTACATATTGCCCTTAATCATGAGTTGACACTTAATATCAAAAGAAAATAACCCAACTAACCCTAATACTGGATTATGATGTGTGGCGGAAGTACCAGTCCTATTCGCGCAATGCTGGACAAAGTGTCCTTGAATATTATAGGGGAGTTCCGGGACCTTCCTGAAAATTACCTAAGTCCTGTAAGCTGACTTGCAAAATGGCTTTGAAAATGTTGTGGGCACTGTACGAGGTACACAGAGTACAGAGAAGCTTACTGAGTGCTGTACACAGTCTACGGTACACAGTAAACAAATGGATATTATGCACAGTCCACGGTACATGATAAACAAATGGGAAATGAACATGATACATTGTACTCAGTAAAATGCACTATTTGTGCAGAAACCTGAGTTTTGTCCCTGTTGAAAATAACTAGGTGGATTATCCTCATAGATATTCATGTTGATTCAATGTGAATATCCATATAGGGTATCCACTTAGATTTTCAAGTAATATTTGGGTTAGTAATAAATAATAAGAAGCTTTTTATCTGTACTGAGTTTCATTACTAGTGCTATTCTTTCCAATATCTAAAGTATTAGCTTAATAAAACTCAGATATTAAATGTCATATTTGCCCTGTATTGGTTTCTTCAGTACCTAAAACAGTTTCCACAATGACAACACTTACACAATTTTTACAATATTTTCTTTCAAGAACATAGCAGCATTTCATCTGTAATAATAAAATTCCAATTTTTCAGGTTTTTAGACATTTATAATCAAAATGTCTATACCCCCCTACTTACTGGGCCCAAACCCTTGGGCCCAGATGATGGCTCAGCAGCAAGCGCATGCTCAGCTAGCTGCTGCTCATGCTCAAGCTGCAGCAGCACAGGCTCAAGCAGCTCACCATGCTCATATGCAGGCTATGAGTGGAGGAGGACCTGCTGCAATGCCTCCACCACCTAAACAGCCTGAAGCAATTTCTGAGGATAAATTGCAGGAAAAGGGTAAATCAATTTATGTATTATTTTTCAGAATGAATAATAATGTAACTTTTTTTCATTGAGTGATATATAATTGTTGACATGTTCATTAATTTGTTGATCTGTATTACTCAAAGATCAATGGTCATATTTGCCCTGTGTCAATGTCACATTTGATGCAGTTTCCTAGTTGACAACAGTTTAAATTGTAAAATTTGAGATATCATCTAAAGTTTAGTAAATGAAAGAATAATCTAATAATTTATATAATTATTTTGTAGCACAAAAATGGCAACAACTACAATCAAAGCGTTTTGCTGAAAAACGAAAGTTTGGATTTGTAGATGCGCAAAAGGAGGACATGCCACCTGAGCATATTCGTAAAATTATTAGAGATCATGGGGATATGAGTAGCCGTAAATATAGACATGATAAGCGAGTTTATTTAGGGTAAGTTTATTTTTTTGTGATTTCGCATTGTATTTGAATAATAAATAATCAATATCTTCTACTTTTTTTGACAAATAGAGCTCTTAAATATATGCCGCATGCTGTGATGAAGCTATTAGAAAATATGCCAATGCCTTGGGAGCAGATAAGAGATGTCAAAGTATTATATCATATTACTGGTGCAATTACATTCGTAAATGAAATACCATGGGTTATTGAACCGGTATACATTGCACAATGGGGGTGAGTTTTAATCACATTATTTAATTAATATTCTTTTTACATGGTTTTTAAAATTTTAAATGAATAAATAAAACCTATTATTTTTCAGAACTATGTGGGTCATGATGAGGCGAGAAAAACGTGATCGTCGACACTTTAAAAGAATGAGGTTTCCACCATTTGATGATGAGGAACCTCCATTAGATTATGCTGACAACGTTTTAGATGTAGAACCCTTAGAAGCCATTCAAATTGAATTGGATTCTGAAGAAGATTCATCTGTTGCTTCATGGTTTTATGAACACAAACCTCTTGTTGGAACAAAGTAAGTTATTATCTTTTTGAACATGATTTTAGAAAAGCAATTGTAATGATGAATTGCGTAGGGGTCCTGAAATCAACCATTCATGTGGGTTGACTGCTGCAGTATCTATGATGAATTGTCTGAGACGAGACATCAAGTGCTGCAGTTGGATCAAACGCTAATCTGAACAATTTTCCTATAATTTAAATTATATATTATAGAATATAATATTGAATTACTTGTTCAAGTATTAAAAACTAATAACAATACAAATGAAATTTTAGATATGTCAATGGATCAACATACAGAAAGTGGAATTTGAGTCTGCCTATGATGGCGACTTTATATCGGTTGGCGAACCCACTTCTTACCGATTTGGTGGATCACAATTATTTTTATCTGTTTGATCCAAAATCATTCTTTACGGCTAAAGCTTTAAATATGGCAATTCCTGGAGGACCCAAGTTTGAACCTTTAGTTAAAGATTCTAATGCCGCAGATGAAGACTGGAATGAATTTAATGATATTAATAAGATCATTATCAGACAACCAATTCGTACAGAATACAGAATTGCTTTCCCATATTTATACAACAACATGCCACATTTTGTACACTTGTCATGGTAAGAATCAGATATTTGTTTGATAATAAAATATTACTTTACTCTTGTTACCCACACTTTGTTTTAAGGTTTATATTGTTGAGTGTATAACATCTTACTAGCAGTGTGGTAGATTAATATGGTAGTTGATATTTCAAATCCTTTATTAAGTTTAAAAAGGAGATCGCTGAGCCTACCTACAAATTAATATTTTTTTCAATTTTATAATTTTAGACAAAAATTTTAATTATTTTTGAAGTCTAATGAACTTTTCTTTTTAGGTATCATGCACCAAATGTAGTTTACATCAAAACTGAGGATCCAGATTTGCCTGCATTTTATTTTGATCCTTTAATCAATCCTATTTCTCATCGAAATTCATTAAAGGTTAGTACTAAAGCATTCTATTTTACATTTGTAAAAAGTATAAATAATTCTATAATTTATTTGAGTGATATATAATTGTTGACACGTTCATTAATTTGTTGATCTGTATCACTCAAAGATCAACAGTCATATTTGCCCTGTGTCAATGCCACATTTGATGCAGTTTCCTAATTGACAACAGCTTATAAAAAAACATAAATCATATTTATAACGTTATTCTTTTTTTTTTTTAAACAACTTAACTTTCAGACCATGGAACCAACAATAGAGGAGGATGAAGACTTTGTTCTTCCTGAAGAAGATCAACCATTCCTCCAAGAAACTCCACTTTACACTGATAATACAGCCAACGGCATAGCTTTATTATGGGCACCCAGACCTTTTAATACCCGCTCCGGCAGAACAAGAAGAGCAATTGATATTCCGCTTGTCAAAGCGTGGTATCGTGAGCATTGCCCACCGGGACAACCTGTGAAAGTCAGGGTCAGCTACCAGAAACTATTGAAATACTACGTTTTGAATGCTCTAAAGCACAGGCCTCCAAAGCCACAGAAGAAGCGATATTTGTTCCGTTCCTTTAAATCAACTAAGTTTTTCCAAACTACAACACTTGACTGGGTAGAAGCTGGTTTGCAAGTATGTCGTCAAGGTTACAACATGTTAAACTTGCTGATTCACAGAAAAAACTTAAACTACCTTCACTTGGATTATAATTTTAACTTAAAGCCAAGTAAAACATTGACGACCAAAGAAAGAAAGAAATCACGTTTCGGAAATGGTTAGTGTTTCACATATGAAAAAATATTCAATTAAATTACATTTTTTTTTTCGGCTTCTTGATACGTCAGTATTTTGTTTATTGAGAAAATACTGGTCTACGATAAGCCGGAAATAAAAGGTCCTATTTGCCCTGCATTAGTGTGTATATCTCTTGCAGTTTCCTAAATGACAACAATTATGTGATAAAAGCATTACATACTATGGCACATTCACTACAATAAATATTATCAGAAACCTTTTTATTTTACAGCTTTCCATTTGTGTCGTGAAATTCTCCGTCTGACAAAATTGATTATTGACTCTCACGTACAATATCGTTTAAACAATGTGGATGCATTCCAGCTTGCTGATGGTCTGCAATACATCTTTGCTCACGTTGGACAGTTGACTGGAATGTATCGGTACAAGTACAAGTTGATGAGACAAATCAGAATGTGCAAGGATTTGAAGCATTTGATCTACTATCGATTTAATACCGTAAGTTTCGCGACAACTTGTAGTGCAAAAGAGCACAGTTTTTCATTGAACACATGACTTACTCCATTTTGGGTTTTATTTAGTTTAATAAATTCGCTTTATGTTTTTCAAGGGTCCAGTTGGTAAGGGTCCTGGCTGTGGATTCTGGGCTCCAGGCTGGCGAGTATGGCTCTTCTTCATGCGTGGAATCACGCCATTACTTGAACGCTGGCTGGGTAATTTACTATCCAGGCAGTTTGAAGGTCGACACTCTAAAGGAGTTGCCAAAACTGTCACTAAGCAGAGAGTAGAATCTCACTTCGATCTTGAATTGAGAGCGTCCGTCATGCACGACATCGTCGATATGATGCCTGAGGGTATCAAGCAGAACAAAGCAAGGACCATTCTGCAGCATCTCAGTGAAGCCTGGAGATGTTGGAAGGCAAACATTCCTTGGAAGGTGAGGAAAAAAACATCTAATGTGCTTAAAAAGACGCGGCTGTTACTTTAAATGATTTTTATTGACTCGGCTTCGGTTTTTTGATTCGTCGATATTTTTTTATAAAGAAAATATCGATCTACGATAAACCGGAAAGAAAAGGTCCTATTTGCCCTGCATTAGTATATATAATATCTTTTGCAGTTTCCTAAAAGACGACAATGTATAACTTTATGCAATACATTTATTATAAATATAAAAGAACCTTTTTATTTCGCATGAAGACTTATTATAATTTTTATAAAAATAAAATAATTTATTCTTCTGATTACTAGGTTCCTGGACTACCAATTCCGATTGAAAACATGATTCTTCGTTATGTGAAAATGAAGGCCGATTGGTGGACCAACACCGCTCATTATAATCGTGAACGTATACGACGTGGTGCGACAGTTGACAAAACTGTGTGTAAGAAAAATTTGGGACGTCTGACTCGACTTTACCTGAAGGCTGAACAAGAACGTCAACATAACTACTTGAAGGTGATAAAGAATATTTAACTTGTTCATAAGAATAAAAAATATTCTTGTCTGTAACCTTTCTTGTTTTGTTTTATGTGTTTTTCAGGATGGACCTTACATCTCACCAGAAGAAGCTGTTGCCATCTATACTACAACTGTCCATTGGCTCGAATCAAGAAGATTTGCTCCAATTCCATTCCCTCCATTGTCTTACAAACATGACACGAAGCTGCTGATCTTGGCTTTGGAAAGATTGAAGGAAGCTTACAGCGTCAAATCCAGGCTTAATCAGAGTCAGCGAGAAGAACTTGGTCTGATAGAGCAAGCTTATGACAATCCTCACGAAGCTTTGTCTAGAATCAAGCGTCATCTTCTCACCCAAAGAGCTTTCAAGGAGGTGAGTTAACATTTTTTTTGTAATGAATTCTAGTAACTAGCGTGAATGATAGGAGTTTCGGTTCTATTTTGTTGATATTTTTTGTTTTGTTTTTTATATCAGTTTACTGTAATTCCAAAATCTAAGGGGATCTCTGCCCTATGTTAGCCAATTAACAGTTAATACAGTTTCCAAATCGATAACAGATTAAATACAGAAAATGTCTAGATTTTTATATAACATGTACAACCGCATTTATTTTTAAAAATTAAAATAGATACTTTTTTGTGTAGGTTGGTATAGAGTTCATGGACCTGTATAGCCACCTTATACCAGTATACGATGTAGAACCACTTGAGAAAATCACCGACGCCTACTTAGATCAATATTTGTGGTACGAAGCGGACAAACGTCGCCTATTTCCACCATGGGTTAAGCCAGCTGACACTGAACCACCACCACTTCTCGTGTATAAGTGGTGTCAGGGCATCAATAACCTTCAAGATGTTTGGGACGTCAGCGAAGGCGAGTGCAATGTCCTATTAGAGTCGAAATTTGAAAAACTTTACGAGAAGATCGATTTGACGCTGCTCAATCGTCTGCTGCGTTTGATCGTCGATCATAACATTGCCGATTACATGACGGCCAAGAATAACGTCGTCATTAATTACAAGGATATGAACCACACCAACAGTTATGGTATCATCAGAGGTTTGCAGTTCGCTTCTTTTATTGCTCAGTACTATGGACTTGTGTTGGATCTACTTGTACTTGGTCTGCAGAGATCCAGTGAAATGGCTGGACCACCACAAATGCCCAACGATTTCCTCACCTTCCAGGTAATAATTAAATATAATCCATATAATAATGAGAATAGAAAACGTTTTTCTTTTTGCACCTTCGAGTTTCAGGATATCGATATTTTTATTTAGTAGAATATTGACCTATCAAAACTCGAAGATAAACTGTCATATTTGCCCTGCGTTAGTGTATTACGTATCTAATGCAGTTTCCAAAACGACAACAATGCCTATACGAGCAAAAATATTTCAATTTCGTAAATATGAATGTGTTTTAAAAGAGACATGATATATCTTTTTAGGACGTTCCATCAGAAACAGCTCATCCCATTCGGTTGTACTGCCGATATGTCGATAGAATTCATTTATTCCTTCGATTTACTGCGGACGAAGCTCGGGATTTGATTCAGCGTTACCTGACTGAGCATCCCGACCCGAACAACGAGAACATCGTTGGATATAATAACAAGAAATGCTGGCCTCGAGATGCTCGAATGCGTCTCATGAAGCACGACGTCAATCTCGGTCGCGCCGTGTTCTGGGACATCAAGAACCGTCTACCCCGATCAACTACGACCGTGCAATGGGAGAACAGCTTTGTCAGCGTGTACAGCAAAGACAACCCCAATCTGCTCTTTAACATGAGTGGCTTCGAATGTCGCATCCTACCCAAGTGTAGGATGACTCACGAAGAATTCACTCACAGGGATGGCGTATGGAATTTGCAAAATGAAGTGACCAAGGAGCGAACGGCTCAGTGTTTCCTGAGGGTCGATGATGAAAGCTTGCAACGTTTCCATAACCGTGTTAGGCAGATTCTCATGGCCTCCGGTTCGACGACGTTTACTAAAATCGTTAACAAATGGAACACGGCTTTGATCGGTCTGATGACGTACTTCCGCGAAGCAGTGGTCAACACACAAGAACTTTTGGACCTGCTCGTCAAGTGTGAAAACAAAATTCAGACGCGTATCAAGATCGGTCTCAACTCGAAAATGCCCTCGAGATTCCCTCCGGTCGTGTTTTACACACCGAAGGAGTTGGGAGGACTTGGTATGTTGTCAATGGGTCACGTGCTCATTCCGCAATCAGATCTCAGATGGTCCAAACAGACCGACGTTGGCATCACTCATTTCCGTTCCGGTATGAGCCACGATGAAGATCAATTGATTCCTAACTTGTACAGATACATCCAGCCATGGGAATCGGAGTTTATTGACTCTCAGAGAGTGTGGGCTGAGTATGCTCTCAAGAGGCAGGAAGCCAATGCACAAAATCGCAGGTTGACATTGGAGGATCTTGAAGACAGCTGGGACCGTGGTATTCCCAGGATTAATACACTGTTCCAAAAGGACAGGCACACGTTGGCGTATGACAAGGGCTGGCGTATAAGAACGGAATTCAAACAATATCAGGTACATTAAATTATATTTTATACAGTAAACTTTAATCATAATAGGAGTTAAGATTATGATTTTAAATACTTATGTAAAGTACAATGATGAATTGTCTAGGGGTCCTGAAATCAACCAATAATGTGGGTTGACTGCTGCAGTATTTTTGATGAATTGTCTGAGACAAAACGTCAAGTATTGTAGTAGGATCATAGGCTAATCTGACTATTTTATTCATATACATAAACTCGCGATCTAAAATTATATGCGCCTTATACTTCAATAAAAAATAAAAATATTCATAACTAATAATATGCGCAATTTTGTATTTAGGTCTTGAAGCAAAATCCGTTCTGGTGGACTCATCAACGTCACGATGGTAAATTATGGAATTTGAATAACTACAGAACTGATATGATTCAAGCACTTGGTGGAGTTGAAGGAATTTTGGAACACACTCTGTTCAAAGGAACATATTTCCCAACATGGGAGGGTCTGTTCTGGTAAGTAACAAATATTTTTTGAATGTATAACACCTAAACAAGAATAAAAATTAATATAAATATTGAACTTAATAGGGAAAAGGCTTCTGGATTCGAAGAATCCATGAAGTACAAGAAACTGACAAATGCTCAGCGGTCTGGATTGAACCAGATTCCAAATCGTCGGTTCACTCTGTGGTGGTCACCAACAATCAACAGAGCAAACGTATACGTTGGTTTCCAAGTGCAATTGGATTTAACAGGAATTTTCATGCACGGTAAAATTCCAACGCTAAAGATCTCTCTGATTCAAATCTTCCGTGCTCACTTGTGGCAGAAGGTCCACGAGTCAATCGTCATGGATCTTTGTCAAGTGTTCGATCAAGAACTCGACGCTCTTGAAATCGAAACGGTGCAGAAGGAAACCATCCATCCCAGGAAATCTTACAAGATGAATTCTTCATGCGCTGACATCTTGCTTTTCTCCGCCTATAAGTGGAACGTATCCAGACCTTCCTTGCTTGCCGACTCTAAGGACGTTATGGATAACACGACAACGCAAAAGTATTGGATTGACGTGCAACTCAGGTGGGGCGACTACGATTCCCACGATATCGAACGATATGCTCGAGCTAAGTTCCTGGATTACACCACAGACAACATGTCTATCTATCCGTCTCCTACTGGTCTTCTGATAGCCATAGATCTGGCTTACAATCTTCACAGTGCTTTTGGTAATTGGTTCCCTGGATGCAAGCCACTCATCCAACAAGCCATGGCCAAGATCATGAAGGCAAATCCTGCGTTGTATGTACTTCGAGAACGTATCAGGAAAGCGTTGCAGCTCTATTCTTCGGAACCCACTGAGCCTTATCTATCCTCGCAGAACTACGGAGAACTATTCTGTAACCAAATTATCTGGTTTGTTGACGATACTAACGTATACCGTGTCACTATCCACAAGACCTTCGAGGGTAATTTGACAACTAAACCAATCAACGGAGCTATCTTCATCTTCAATCCAAGAACCGGTCAACTCTTCTTAAAGATTATTCACACGTCTGTGTGGGCCGGCCAAAAACGTTTGGGACAGTTGGCGAAGTGGAAGACTGCTGAGGAAGTAGCGGCTTTGATTCGTTCTTTGCCAGTTGAAGAACAGCCTAAACAAATCATTGTCACGAGAAAGGGTATGTTGGATCCCCTCGAGGTGCATTTACTCGACTTTCCCAACATTGTCATCAAGGGATCCGAGTTGCAACTGCCCTTCCAGGCTTGCTTGAAGGTTGAAAAATTCGGTGATCTGATCTTGAAGGCTACCGAGCCTCAGATGGTGTTGTTCAACTTGTACGATGATTGGCTGAAGACGATTTCGTCTTACACCGCCTTCTCGCGTCTTATTCTTATCCTTCGAGCTCTGCACGTCAATACTGAGAGAACTAAGGTTGTACTAAAACCAGACAAGACAACTATCACCGAGCCACATCACATCTGGCCTTCGCTAACCGACGACGAGTGGGTAAAGGTTGAAGTACAATTGAAGGATCTCATTCTCGCCGATTATGGAAAGAAGAACAACGTGAACGTTGCTTCACTCACGCAATCTGAAATCCGTGATATTATTCTTGGTATGGAGATCAGTGCTCCGTCCGCACAACGACAACAGATCGCTGAAATCGAAAAGCAGACAAAGGAGCAGTCGCAGCTCACCGCCACCACTACGAGAACAGTCAACAAGCATGGAGACGAAATCATTACTGCCACCACTTCGAACTACGAGACACAGTCTTTCAGTTCAAAAACGGAATGGCGTATTCGAGCCATTTCAGCCACAAATCTGCATTTACGAACGAATCACATCTACGTTTCGTCCGACGATATCAAGGAGACTGGCTACACGTATATTTTACCGAAGAACGTTCTCAAGAAATTCGTCACGATCTCAGATTTGCGTGCTCAGGTAACGATCAGAATTTATTTAACTTGTTTACACTATTAAATGATATTATTATATTTTTAAATTTAATTAATGGTTTTCTTCCGTTAGATTGCTGGATATTTATATGGCGTCAGTCCACCTGACAATCCTCAAGTAAAAGAAATTAGATGTATTGTAATGCCTCCTCAATGGGGTACACATCAAACTGTACATTTACCAAATATGCTACCAAATCATCAATACCTCAAAGAAATGGAACCGCTTGGATGGATACATACACAACCTAATGAATTGCCACAATTATCACCTCAAGTATGTTATTTTATTTTTTAAAATGAAGTAATATAGTGTTTTATTTTTAATGGATTAAATATTAACGTTATTTATTTGTTTTATAGGATATATCAACGCATGCCAGAGTAATGGCAGAAAACTCTTCATGGGATGGAGAGAAAACCATTGTGATAACTTGCAGTTTTACGCCTGGTTCCTGTTCTCTTACTGCATACAAACTTACGCCCAGGTTCGTCTCATCGATTTTTACAGACATCAAAATAAAACATACATCTAACAGTAACATTAAAAATAATAATTATTTTCAATTTTAGTGGATTCGAATGGGGAAAACAAAACACAGATAAGGGTAATAATCCCAAAGGATATCTTCCTAGCCATTACGAGAAAGTTCAGATGCTGTTATCTGATAGATTCCTTGGATTCTTCATGGTACCAAGTCAAGGATCATGGAATTACAACTTCATGGGTTAGTATACTAATATATATTTTTCCAGTATATTTTATTTTCATTGTATAAATATGAATCATTTAAAAATTAATTTCCGACTTCTTTTAGGGGTAAGACATGATCCCAGTATGAAGTATGAGCTCCAGTTAATAAACCCAAAAGAATTCTACCATGAGGTACATCGACCAGCTCATTTCCTGAACTTTGCCAGTTTGGAAGACGGCGATGGAGTTAGTGCCGATCGAGAAGACATGTATGCTTAATATGTTAAGAACTTTAACAATAAGATATTTATGTAAATAGTTTCAAACTGTAAAATAACTGACGTACAAGGGCATGATAATATTGTGATTACATTTTTACAAAAAGTGAATGCAATGTAAATTAGATAATTAATTCTCACGAAATATTACATTACTTTTTTCCTTACTGGTCAAATTCATATTTATTTAGGCATTTATCATGTCCCGAATATTGTAATTCATGTATTTAATTATAAATTCGTTTTTTAAGTAATAAATGAAGATTTTTAAACATGTGTTTTTCAAAGTAGTTTCTAGATTTTATATTAAATATACTATACTAACAGAGTTCATCGCTATCTGACGTTAGTTGATGCGCGATACTGTGCACTATATGACGGTGAGCCACTGTACTGCATCCTTCACCTCTTGGTCTCAACCGATGGAGGAGGAAGCAGAACGGTTGGCTGTTATTACAGGGATTAGGTATGCTGGTCTCGTAATAAAGTTAAAGGATCAAACGATAACTTGTGTTAATTGGCTTTGCTTCAGTACGTGAAACTGTATTCGACGTTCTATCTTAATTCGTTCTGAGATATTTTGTTAGTGTTTTTAATTTTCTTATAAATTTAAATTAAGTTATGTATGTATATGTAGCTTCGATGATTTTAATATTATTAGAGACCACTTACCTTAATTACATTTCGCATATTTGATATAAAGGTAAAGAAGCATAAATAAATAATTCGAAAGAGATCAAGTTTACAAAATCAGTTTCAATATATATTTCACATACAGACATTAAAAATTACAAATTTATGATCGGAAGAGAAAATATGTTACGATAAGATTGTACTTTGCGATAAATAAATGCAAATTAAGCTTAATGAAAAAAGCGAAAATGTTTGTGCGACATTAAAATCTTGCCAATATCTGGCATTTTCAAAGTATCTCATCTTAAACTCTCGATGCAACTGACTCACACTCATATAATAAAACTACATGTAACTTACCTACTAAAGAGACAGATGATGATACATACATAAATATCATGTCATATTATATAAAACATATATAGGTAACATTAAAACGATCCTAAAGTATATGGTACGTAAGAATATAATTTGACTAGAAAATAGCAGTGATGAGTCACAGTGCATCGAGCTAGCGAATTATCGCATTCAATGATATATATTCTTAAAAGCACCCTGATAGCCAAATCAGCTTATGCATTGTTATTACGATTTTTTGCGCTTAACATTAACATTATGAATGATAGATTGTATTGAGATTAAGAAAATTTTCATACTACTAAAGTTTATTATCAGTAGTCTTGATAATGCTGAGCACTACCTAAAATTATAATTACAATGTTCTTGCTTTTTATAAGTATTTATCATTACATAATGTATTTTTAATAGAAAAGTCTAAGTTTTGCTAACTTATTTTGTCGCAAAGATCAATTAAAAATATAAAATATTTTCGTTCACATGAACGCATATAGTACTAATTTTAACCCAGTTTCGTATGTATTTGCGATTCTATATTTGTTTTCGTATTTCCGGCATTTTTTTCAAAAACAAAGAAATGTAAAAAAGTAAAAAAATTCAATAACAATTATAGAGTAAGATAGTCCACGAACTTTTCGGCGATCTCACAGGACTTTTCTCTCCGTGTAAGCAGTCGAACGAAAGATAGTTCAGTATTAGGGATCCGCATGATCATTGCAGATTTATTAGAAAAATAATCCTGTTTAAAAATTACAGGATACCTTATTTATTATAGATATTTGGTGATGTATGAAAATATGATAAAATAGCTTTTTATCTTTGTAAGTTTAGATATACTATCGTATTTGAGGTATTCTAGTTACCACATCATCAATCGTGTAATATTTGTTGCTTTTTGGGATACAATGCAGCTTATAAAAATATTTTGTCTTTACTTTTAAGTATAGTGAACGCATCCTTATCATAATTCTAAACTAAACCAAAACTAACTCCAAAAAGTCAGATTCACGTACTTTTTTAAAAAGAAACATTACATTTTTCTTTTCTCAAAGTATCGTTAATGATAGTCAAAGCTAAAAATTCTACGTGTTTAGTGCTGTATTTTAAAATTATCGACACTTCAGTTGTCACCGACTTAGCATTAAAAATAAACGAACAATATTGTTCTTTGATTCTCCATAGTATAGTACGTATGTATATTTACATTTTAGCAATTGCTTCGACAAGCAATACAGTCCCAAAAAGAACGCTAATCTTTTGGCTATCAGGTGAACATCAGCTTTTGCGTCCGTCTTTCAAAAAAAGAAAACTTACAGCTTCACTCATCTCGTCACACACATACAGGTTCTGCAAAGCGTCGGAGTAGTTGTTGGTCAAGCCTTGAAAATCACAACTATATAAATAACACGACAGATGCGCTTATTCTGATAGAGAGTGCGACAGTTTCCTAATTACGCAGCTCGTCTCAAGTTATTTATAATACAGTCGCAAGCCATCTTCACAGCGCAGTGCGTCATCGGAAAAGTCTCGGCGCGCGAGAAATCGAAGATGATCCCTGGCCGCTGAATAATTCAGATACAGTCGCTCTCGTCGGTGACGGTTGCTTTGCCGCGATACGAGTCTGCGTAGGGGTTGATTTTTTCTTGCAACGGGGCTGCGGTTACACATGTCGTGCGCGAAGTTGAACTGGTTGGACATCCGCTTCGGGAGGTTGAGTTTCGGGAGAGAAAGTTATTGCCCTGACAACCGAAACGCTTCATCAGGAGACGCTTGATCTTGTCCTTCCAGACGAAGATTATGAAGATTATGACACCTTGTAGGGTGTTGGTCAGGTCGGTTATGTACCACACGGATTTTGGTAACTTGTCTTCCAATAGCCAGGAAATTATCTCCATTGACCAGTTTATGCCCATTACGATGAAAAGTTTCAGATAGAGGTTGAACCTGGAATTCAAAATTTTTTATTATTATTTTATTTATTTTAGTAGAAATAGTTTTCTACTAATTAATGTATAATATAACATTGCAGGCTTTATTTTTGCGAATATATACGTCGAAACTTGACTAGTTGTATGCGTCATTTACATATTATATGTGACTAACGAAGTATAAGAGATAATACAAGTGTAAGAAACCATTGTCATTAATCAATATTGTTTTCAGCAGTTTTGATTAAAGGAAAATATGATTTTTTTAGTCACTATGCAAGTTTGAAGATGACGTTGCATTTGAAACAAGAACTTTGAAAGCTTCGGGGAACCACCTGTAAACATTGCCCAGGAGGCGTTTATTAGTTCAGCGGTTGCTACTGCAAATAGAAAAACATGTAGAGCGTAGTAAACTGTCTTTCATTGCCGATTATGCGATGCTAGTTTGTTGCAAGAAAACGAGAGAAACGGATTTCAAGCTTATACGCCCTCGTTATCGATTTTCGATGCGTATACATTAGCACGTTTCCTGATGTAAACCGCGATATATGTGTATACTCATGAAGACATCTGATTCGAGAATATCTGAAGTATAGGTTCTGATGATAAACTTTTGAAGATATCTCAATGTAAAGAAATTTTACAGAGTTGTTAAATTTTAATGTCCTGTTATAGGAAGCACCATCAATATTGGTATATTGAAGACGCTGTTTTACGAGCATCAAGCTTTCAATTAAAAATGAAAAGTGTGCCTAAAGCCATTTCGCGTGATTGTCAGATATAGCACTTTCCTGTAATTAAATCTCTCCCCTGTATGTAAATTAAAGCTTCAATCCTCTTTCATGTCGAGAACTTAGACTCTAAAACTTCTATAACTTTGAAGAAAACTAATCATTGTACGTCAGGAACGTTTGCGTGAAAATTGAAACCACGAAGTTGCAAGCTCGGCCAAATTTTGGTTTGTTCTCAAGACGTTTCGCAAATATAATATGATATTAAATAGCATAATATAAAAATTGAAAATTCAGAGATAACATTTTATATATCAAAATTACAGAAATACTACATTTTCAAAATAAATAATAATGAAATCTTTTCTCATAGAACATATGCGAAGTTCTTTTATTAATAGCTCTGAAGTTTTGGCTATTTTTTTCGAATTCAGAGAATGAAATGACGTAAAGAGTTGTTTGAAAAGTGACAGCTCATTGCGAGAATGTAAGCAAACTCAAAATTTCACACTTGTTTTACTCGGCACTGAATTCGAGAAACTTTCTGGAACAATGCACAGACGAATAACAAATAATTCCTGGACGTCGAACACGATCTATATTAAAACTTCTCTTCCAAAATATTTTAAATGTTTCTAAACGTTAAACAGTTCAAGCAATTTCAATGACTTTTACATATTTTGCGCATCACACTCAAAAAATGCAATACTGATGTTTCGTGATATTTTAATTTAAAATAGTTAAATATAATAAATTACTCAGTAAGACAGTGTCAAGTAGTATATTTATGATAAAATAACGTCATAAATAATCCCAAAAATGTAGCTGTCCCTTTTGAATTATACTTGCAAAGTGAAAATTTCTCGTACTCTACAATAAGATGTGCGGAAGCTGCTTAGATTAAAGCTCTGGCTACAGTAGCTAAAAGTATATATTTTGAAAAATTATCTTCAATTTAACAACCCCACTCAAAAAATTAACCCTCATACGAAACTTTATCTACAAAAAAAGGTATATGACGCAAGAAATAGATATATGATATACGAAAGCAATAACTCACCATTGCTTGTTATCGTCATGGCGTTTGCTGTCGCTGCCCTTCAATTGGCGGGCCGTGTCTTTCTTGTGCTTCAGAATTTTATGAGCAGTTAGGATGAACAGGCAGATATTGCAGATGACCGTCACTCCCATCGGGCCGTAAAAATATATGGCTCTCGCTTTGTTAGCTGTGGACACATTATTATATACACACGTTCAGATAATGCAAACATGGAGAAGTGTTAAAATATATTCTCTATTTTTATACTGCATTTTATTGCGGTCATGTTTATTATTTCGACTAATATTAACGTTTTTTACTCTTTTACTGGACAAGGGTGGATGAAGCATTTTTATTTTACTGCTCGCGCTCGTAAAGTGACAGTAGCTTTATCGTTAGTGCATCGGAATTTTATATATGCATACATGTATATCTATACGTCTTTATTTACGACACTGCTTTGTTATTTTTGCAATGAGTTATATTATAGTGCTTAATATACAGATCGATTGGTTATTATTTATTTTAAAGAGCTTTTATATTTGAAAAGAAGAATTATCTATACAGTGAATCATAAGAAAATCGATAATCCATTTCAATATATCTTGCTCGCGTAAAGTAAGATTAATAATTATAACAAGAACCAACACAGAAAAGTTTGTTGTTAGACTTACGTATCTGTAGTTCCAAACAATGTGTGATAAAATTAAGTTTCGTGTCTACTTTAATAAAAAAGTATAATAATCGCGAGCTAGAACAAAGTTCTGTGTAATCAGGTAACGCGACTCTCCAACTTTCTTCTCAAGCAGTTTTTTTAATACGAATTCATAAGTTAATTAAAAAATTCAAAATTTTTGATACTGCAGCGGAATTCCTGGCAAAAACGAGCCGACCTAATTAATTCGTACCCTCGAGAAGTGCACATTAACGCGACTATTTACATTTTTCCCTTATACAACTTTACGCCCTACTAAGTTTATTCATTTGAATAGAAGAAGCACAATCACGAAATTTTCTTCAAACGTCCGAGCCATTTCCCTCGCGCAATTCCAATACTTTTTATATTTCCTTCTGATATCATTCCACAGACTTTCGTCGCAATTCCGGGCACGAACACACTTTTAAGAAGTTATCCCCGCAGTGAAACTCCGCAAAGAATAAAGATAAAAAAAAACACAAAATAAACTTCACAATTACACTATATCCGCTGCGATAGCTCGGATTTCAATCAAACTAGGCAATATCGGACTTAATGAAATAAAAAAAAAAAAACTCACAGTTGAACCAGCAGCTGCCTTTGCCGAATTCCGGGCGTATGACGTGCGTTGGAATACCGGGCACCAAATCCATGATCATACAAACGGTGGTAAGTGTACTGGCGCAGCCCCAAGCGTAAATGGAGTACATGATGAATTTCTTGCGTTCGCGTTGTTTCACACTGCCGTGTAGAGACCGGAAACCGCTGGAACAAGCAAAGTTTTCTTCTTTAAAATCGCATTGCGCCCACTGATGAGCTTTCGTCGCAACTTTCTCCTCTCTTTTAAGGTTTCTTTTTATGTGGGGGGGGGGTTTGTTTCTCGTATGCGAATGATATACATCGGGTGCACTAAAGGATTTAATGCGCTTGCAAGAATTACTTTTGGGTGTATACATGATTGAGAGATCTTTTAGGATGAGATATGAGAGGAAAGTTGCAATTTTAGCTGGAAGAAAGTACTTCTAATACTCCGGAGTACGTGTTGTTTTCTTTTTTTGTTCGGATTGATTTTTTTTTTTTATTAAAGCTCTCTTGATTTATATATAGTTCGTTCTGTTAAGGGTGTGCATTACACGTGTTTAATTGGCAAAGTGCAATCAATAGTTTCTCTTACCAAAAGTATTATCGCTATAGATCTAGTTTGAAAAACATTAAATATGTACAATATGTACTGCAAAAGCAATTATATAAAAATGAATTTATACGCGGAAAAAGTATTAGAAGCTTTGATACAACTAAAATTTAATATTATATATACTACGTACACTAATACAAATTTTAAGAAAGAATTTTCAAGGTATAATGCATATTACGTGGAAGATAGAAATTGTGTTCACACTCATGGAAAAGAAAGAGTTTGTTTTCAAAAGATAAATGATCGAGTCTGTTTACTCTTCGAAAAAAAGTGTTCCGAGCTTATTTTCGCTGTCAGTTGAAATATGAATGTCACGCAAATAGTCTCTTATTTAGTAATTTATTTTTTGCTAAAATTAAAAAAACAAATGACTAGACAAAATTCTTGACTAAATGTTTCTATGATTCCATACTGTTACGTGTCTAACGCGAAACACTGTGTCAGCGTTAGTATAACTCAATTTATATCTATTTACTTTTTATTACAATACAAACTAATGTTTCCACTAATTTTACGTCAAATGTATACATTTATGTGTAAGGAATAAATCTTACGTTCATATAAGATGCAAAAGGAACACAGTAATAAGTATATATACTTGAAACTACTCGCTATTCTACTCGTGCACTACTTTGTACGAAAACACAAAAAGTAAAAAAAAAGTATGTATGCAAGAGTAAATGGAAGAGAAGACTATTGATCATACAGTTAAGACTCTCACCACTGGTGGTTCGGTACTTTTATCATCGCCGTTTGCAGGCTTGCAAGAGAGGAAAAAAAACACATTTCGATTTAATAAATTGTTGGTTTGACTCAGATTTGTGTGCTGTTAAGTGCCAGTGAAATGGAACCCCGCGATTTTCTTCGATTTTAAATCGCCTCGCTGGAGCCGTTTCTACAAAATCTATTATTATCGTGTTCGCAAACTGCATGTATAATGAAACATGGGGTTTACCGTCTTATGACTACGAACCGCAGGTTTTCACTCGCGTTCGATAACTAGAACTATTATAACTTTTCTCTTTCCGAGTATATATTTCAAGCATATCACGAGTCATTTCATTTTACTCTCCTAATCGACTTTTTTTAAAACTTGTTTCCTCATGAATATTATTAAAAATTCCTCGTATTATGCCAATAACAACACAAGCAAACGTTTCGTTAAGTCTCTGATTCGTCATTCTCTTACCATAATAACACAAAAATAATAATGTCATAATCGTCGCTGCTCCATTTTTTCTCATCGTCATAAATAACGATAAAACAGTATTCTTCATTCCCCTCGTCACTTCACATCATACAAGTAATAAATTAACAACAACAAAGCCTTGCGTCTAGCCGTCAAACCGTTAAATACAAATTACCGCATCTACATTAACCCTTTTCTCACTAAACTAATTAGAACAAGTAGAACTTTAGTCCATGCATTCATTCGTTAATTACTCTAGGTCAGCAGTAGAATTTTACTCACATAGATTTGACGTTTCTCGCGCGTCAAATAACTTTTAGGATCGCGTTTCTCCACTATATATGCAACGCGTTAATAATGCACTCGACTCACGCGACGACAAACGTCCACGCCTTTTACGAGGCTCGCGGGAAATTCTTCTAACGCGAGAGTATAGACTTCGAGACATATAATCAAGAAAAAGCAAGGGGATTGACTTTTACCGCAATTGTTTACACTCTTGTCTTGGCGCATAAGTTTTGATGAACCGGAACTAATGACTTGGGGATAGCCGGCAGATGGGATTTGTCTCTACGTGCCGAGAGAACTTTTAATTAAAATCCGTTTGCTTTGTTGCGAAGGTACACACAATCAGTACGAGAGAAAGGCGCGGATCGAAGATTTTTTTATTAACGTCGGTGACGATAAGTTATATTGGAGGAGAAGGTCGATATGCTATCAGTTGATATAAATCGATATTACCAGTATATTTATTAAAATATTGTATTATAATAAATAAATGTGTGCGATTGCGATGTTGAGCCGTTTATTCAAGATCGCTTTTATTGTCGTCAAACACAGACAGTGTTATAACAATCTCGTATTATTCAACAATTAGCGGCTGTGCGTCATTATTGTGAATCATATACGCACACATCGGTTACGACGTTCTTACCGCGATTTCAGTTTTTCGTATTTTTTTCTCATCTTCATTTGTCACTCGAGGCGCATGTATGCAATACATAATTTAAAAGTGCTCAGTCACTGTCTGTCATACTTATTTTGTTATAACCGTATAAGCTTCTGTATATATTTTTTCGACGTATAACTGTCGATTTAAAAAAGCATTTTTCAAGATTGATGAATCTCGTAAGTTTATTATCAAACGATGTCATGAAAAGAGAAAAATCAAAACAACGAGTATAACGTGTACTATCATTTGATTACAAAAAAATAAATCGCAAAGACGACACTCTGCTAATCTAATCCTTATTTCTTTACGACACAGTCCACAACGATGATTCAAATTCAACGTATGTTATACAATAAACCCAGATACACACTCGCCGCTTAAAATTTCCAACTTTCAGCACAAAACTCTCAACGAGACAAATAAACATAAAGAAAGCACTCATCGACGAAGTCAAAGCCGATGACATAGCCTCTCGCAATAAACTGTCCAAACAATCGCGAACGCGTGACACATCAGAGAGAAAAAAGCCGACGAAGGCAAACATATCTCGTAAATTGGCGCCAATATATATCGCTTCGAGCTTCGTTTAAAAAACTTCACCCGGGCCGCGTACACACACACACACATCCTTGCCCACGATAAGCGATCGACGCTAGAGTCAAGCGCCTGTATTGGCCATCTAACCTACTACGGGCGGTTCTCTCTCGGCCCACCTCTATATAATTGATAGTCGCTCTCGACTTCGCCTCGAACACAATGGAGCTTCTATATACCAGCAAGCCCACGCAGCAGAGCAGCCGAAATTTCCTACGTGTATTTACGCGCGAGAGGGTTGCAGCGACGCTCTTTATGCCCGTTTCTGACCTACTTTATACTCGGCGTGCACTATACTGATGCCTCTTCCTCTCAATAGTTAATTTCGGAATTCCAGTGAGCTTGCGACTATTCGGCTAATTTCTTAGCTATTTTTTTTTTCGCGAGAATTATACGTGAACTCGATTTTAAGTGCGCGAGTACATTAGTAATTCTGGCGATGGGTTTTATTAAATTTTTTGTCAAGATCGTTTGTTTCCTCGCTGTCTTCTGAGAACATGATCTCGATTCGGAAAAGAGCTTGCGCCGGTTATTGGAAAGCTGGCACACAACACACTTAGGTGCGAGCTTTTATTAATTGGTCAAGGTTGCGACGCTTTGGTTGGATTTTGCGGAATCATGTGGGGGATATAAAAAAGAAGTGTGTTCAGAGCTTGCGACGAGGATGTCGAGGTGTTCTGAATTTGAGGAAAGTATATGGAGACGGGTTATTTTTAATGACAGTTTTATAGACTGAGTGTACACACGGGGTGGACGTCGGATGGGAAATTTGATCTAATAAAATGTATGTGTTAGTGAGTGTAGACAAGAATTTTCTTCGACGATATATGAGAGAAGGCTTTTTTACGATGAACAAACAAATTAATATATGAGGGTCGATATTTTAATTCTTCGTAATAGATAGACTTTTTTTAGTTTGTCCAAGAAACCGCTCCTTCGTGTTGTCTCAAAAGTGACGCGAAAGACCTTGTCGTTCCCCTTTGATGTGTAACTTAATTGAGGGCGAAGTAAGTGTTATCAGAGTCGTCGTTCTGATGCAGTAGTGGTTTAATGTTACAAATTTTCGGAGAAGTCTACATCACTTTTCTAATCAGTTTTCTTAAGTGGGATATATAGCTGTATAGATATTTTTGTATTAACATCAACGATGTATACCTGGTTTCCAATTGATGAATTGTAGGATAAACAAGAGAAATTTCGGCGCATGTCAACAATTAAAAATATCAATCATTTATTTACGTACAGCATTTCAGCTGGTATAAGCGTATATATCGCATTGCGCGATGCGTATAAATGGCTTAGCATTCTTTTTCCGGGATCGACAGGAATTGATGATTTTTTTAGTCGGCGCGAGTTACTTTTTTCATTAATCAATATTTTTCTATAAAGCTCGTGATAAATTGCGTGCGTGACAGTGAATGAAAGAACGGTTAAATCTAGTGGGCGGGAATCAAATGATCGTTAAATGAACAGTGAAATCTGACGACCTCATAAACAGCAGATTAAAATAGAAGTGAAAGACAATCTCGACTCTTTACATGAAATTATGTTAAACGTGTTCTATTTTCTCGGATTGTTTTAGTGTCGACTATTTTCGAAAAGAATACTAAAATTATATGATAATGATGCGTCTTACCATACTCGACTTACACTACTGACCAAAGAAATCAGCGTCTTTAAACAACTTCAATAATTAATGTTCGTTACTTTATAATATATAGTCTACAACGTAAATCGCATTTTCGTTTAAATTCATTCCTCCAAACAAGATTACCATTTTAAGTTTAAAAAACGCAGTGCAAAACAAATTACTATACGACCCAACGCGCTTATTCACTTAAACTCGACCCGCAGTAGTAGAAGCTATAAATTAATTAACGCTTTGCGTGAATTCAAACACAGTTCCTCCCAATTCCCCCAAAAACGAACACGAAACAAAATAAAAAAAATTCCACAGAGAGAAAAAGAGCACAAAAACACCCCAGCGGATATAAAACGCGCGAGAAAATTTGATTGAAACCTCCCGAGAATAGTGTATACCACATATACACACACATATACATACACAAACGCGGCTTTCAGCTCTACCGTTGAGAAACGTATACCGGTCAGGGGCTTTTGTTTTCACGAAAACGCTCGCATTAATCGCCGCGACGTTGAAATAACCCGCCGTCTTTTTAAGTGTGTGTTTACGAATTTTTCAGAAGTTCTTGCTATACACGTCAAAAGCAACCAACGGCAGCAGCTGCTAGGTTTATTGGTTTTTCATTCAATCGCCGCGGGCGTCCAGACTTTTATTCCTCTTCGTCTTTTTCATTGACGTGGATTTGTTTACGGGGGCGGATTGATTTTCCCGGAGACTTGAGTACACTTAAATTCATTCAGCTTATTTTCGAGAAACAATGAATATTTATGTATAATTATTAAAAGACACTTATAGGAGGTGACTTGTATATATTTAAAAAAACAACGCGAATAAGATACATTTAATTTTAACTCTCTTCACACGGATACGACAGATGTCGAGCTTAATTTATTTCAAAACAGTCAAACCCATATATATCACAGCCGTATGTGTGTCTGATACTCTCTCGACTAAAAAGAAAGCTAAATTTACTGCGCACCAGATTGAATCAGTCGCGCGCAACTGTTTTCGTTTCTTCCGTACCTGCCTCGCGATTTCGATTTCTCAGCTCATGTGTGTGCAGTGAGATGCGAAATTGAAGTTCAATTGTGTGCTGCTATGTTTTGTGAAACATTTGATATATGGGCTAGATTATCCAAATGGGATGAAGAGGATAAGAAAAACGCTTTACGATGTAAGTTTTTTAAAACACGAGACGCGACGCGCGCGCGCCTTTATTCGATCATGAAAAGCTCCTCTTCTCTCAGTGAAATTGGATTTCTATATTTAAGGACACTCGCGAGCTTTACGGTGTATACGTGCTTCAAAGTTTCGATGATTAACTGCGAGCGCATGGCTGAGATGGTAATTAACTAATACAACTCTCGGGGTCTGTGTACTTTGATAGAACGTTTAGTCTTTTGAAAAAAGTATTGTTGTGTAATTATTTAAATTTGTAATAGTGAAAAGCTTAAATTCGGTATCAAGCTTTATAAATAATACGAGAGTTAAATATAGGTATACGTATCAAAAAGCACTCGGCGCTGTCTAATCTCAAGCGATTCATTCTACTGGCTACAAAATATTTACCCACGTATACACGTTATTTCCTGCGAGCAGGATAAGGATGAAGAATTTATTTTTAAATTTTATACTTTTATCAATATCAGGGTTTACGTATCCGCTGCCCCTTGAGGTCATAAATTCTATGACTTTCGCGGAGCTTTTATTTCGGCTTAACCGTGTACCGTTGCATACCTACGAAATTCGTGTAATTGTAAACGTCAACAACAAAGGTAAACAATAGAATTTCATCGAAATGGAAAAATCGTTGGGAAAATCCATTTTCTGAATAGTAAGCAATCTTACTCTTTAGAGGCATTAAACATACGCAAATTAGCATAGGAATTGTTTACGACCGTATTTCTACGTAAGTAATAATTATTAATAGAATCTCTCTCGATCCTTTTCAAGATACATAATATACGACGAGGGCATGTGAGCGTCGCGTGTTTACCGCTCATTATGCCTCAAAATGCATTGCTCGACTCGAACGAAAGCTGTCAGTATTAAGGGTAATGTCTATCGATTAGAGGTTCTCGAATAGCAATTAACCCCTGTCAATAAATCTCGCGTAACGTATGTTTGCGCGTCATATATCCATGATTCCGTGGACGCATATTATAAATGAAGCGATAAATAACTGATGATGTGATAATATTTAAAAAGCACTCGTTTCAAAATTGGCGCCACGTTTATTGCTCTTACACAGTGAAAGCTCTTTTTTCTCTGAAGACACTTTACTTTAATGTAACATAATGCGGTCATTAGGGTTGGGATAAGCGGAAACAGTTTAATCCGAGGATTATTCAAGTCTAAATCGTGCGTGGAAACAGAAATCCCCTTACCCATTTCTAGATTTGTGCGAATTCGCTGCTGCAGACTAGGCACTTCCCAGCGACTTCGCAACATTACCATAACTTTGCTGTAGGTTAATTACTTTGTAAGCTCTCTCGACAGTAAGTTCATAACTGTGTGCGGGCTTTCAAAAAGACATCTCTCTCTCTCGGCTTGTTTTCCAGAGCGGATAATTATACGCCCTCGTATAATGAAGGATCAAGCCTCGAAATATTCCGGAAAAATAATTCAAATCACATATGCATAAAAGCGAACAAAAGGAGCTTGCAAATAGCGCATAACAGTCTGGCTAAACGATATTTCAATTAAACACGCTTCCATAGAGGAGAACCGTCGTCAAAGCCGAACAAATAAAATTCGCGCTTGCGCTTATGTGTATACGGCCATCGATTTGCCATTCAAAGGTCGTTATGCGCCACCAACGCCGTGAGATGAGCATATGTGCCGGCGGCAAGAGTTGTGATTCCCGATGATAAGCTCTCTTATCGAAACCCTGGGTGGAAATTAAACAAAAATTTTTCTCGATTGTCCGCTGTATTGTACAGATGTGCGCATTATATTCGGTAACGAAGGTTTATCAGTGTCGATTCCGGAATTTTCCGGTGTTATATTTCATGCTGCCTGTCAATTCGACAGAGGATAACCTTGGTGGCCAAGGCTATTGAAAGTTTTATACAAGAGGTTTTTTTTCAATTTTTTGTTTGTTTGTAAAAAAAGCGTATTATATGCATGTGGACAACTTTTCGGACAAAAAGCTATTCTTCGTTGAGCTTTCAGAGACTATGATGTGAAAACGATTGCAGAAATGGTTTGAGAGTATGCATATTGAAAAGGTCAATACAGGAGCAATTTTAAACGTAGTTGCACTCTCGGCTTTAAATTCCGCTGGATTTTGTGGATTTTAGATATTTAGCTTTCCCGAAATCTTTGAAATTCCCGCGAACCGACGGGTGAAGTATGTTTTGCATTTCCAATATAGAGACCTCAGTGTTCTGCTAACGAGAATTGATTTATGAACTGAATCGCATCAGAATTGCATATTTATGGCTTTCAATTTAACATGCAGGAAAGCTTTTTAGAAAAAGCTCTCTTATTGTGTTATAAATGAAGCTTAACTTTTTTCGAAATATTTAATATTAATAAAGCTCAGGAAAAGCTTTTGATGTTTAAATATCAAAATCGAGTAAAATAGGCCAGACAGTGTAATTACGCGAAAGTGTGAAAATGTTTCTCCAATTCGTGATCGTTATCTTTCATTATACACCAGCAGTTCAATATTTCCAACTTATATTGATTGAACGGAACGCCTATGCGCGATTGCCAACGAAATTAAAACTTTGGCTGTGGGGCCAACGATTTAACAACAAGAACTAATTGTATAATGAAAACTAATCGTCCGAAATCGTTCGGCTTAAAGCACTTTTGATGTACATGGATATTGCAGTTATTGCTATATTCGAATAATGTAGTATTTCGATATAGTGCAGTCTGTATTTCTAATAGAGAGCTTTCCTGCGTTGCATATCTCTATTATCGTGACGTTCAATTTCTATTTAATGTAGCGAAATTGCGCTATTGTGTTCAACACCATATACCTAATTCGAAATTTCTTCGCTGCATAATCACGAAGCATATAATAGGAAAATCCGTACATAAAAGTATTCTACATTTATAACTCATCCATAGAATGATCAAATTTACAAATCTAATTTCCGACATCCCTCAACAAACAATAACATCATCCACATACTAATAAATCAACCCAATAGGTCTAGCCTCCAACCGCACTCGATTACAACTCAAACAATAAAACAAACAACATTAGCAGTGAGCAACCCTCTCCTTCCTCCCATTACGCAAATAAAATATAAAAGCTCATATATAGGTAGTACCTACAGGGCATAACAGGAATACCTCTGTAAGCATCGAATCTCAAGGCCTTTACGTACATACACGCTGTACCTTGGCGATAATATGAGCCGAGAGAGAGAGAGAGAGAGCCACCCTTATCAAACGTTCGCGCATCGTAAACCCTTGGCTTATTGAACGCGTTAGCTTTCAACGAGCTTTAATAGCAGCAACGATCGGGTTACGCTCGAGCGCCGTCGCTATACGTTAATTGCGTTTCGCAGCGTAGGGGGTAAATCGAGATTTTTCTTTTCTTTTTCTATATCAAGGTGCAACGCGATAGCGACGATGTACACACCGGAGCGGAAATAATTGCGCGAGTAATGTAGCGGAGGTAGTAAATTCGGAACTGCGGTTACACGGGTTTTAAACTTTGTTGGTTTATTGGCTGGCATTAATTAAGTAGGTATATCCGTATGCTTACACTGCTGATGAATAAATAAAGGAGGAAAGGTGCAGTGCGTTAAATTTATTGGGTTTATATGATAATATAATTTATTATATGGCGGTTATATAAAGCTGCTCTTTTTCAAAAGCAGTATATTGCTGTTACATGTAATGGATAAACGTATATAATTTAAAAATTTCCTGTCTAAAAGCTCGGTGAAATTTCTGTGCGCAAGTATTATAGGACGCGTTATAAAAGTATAACGTGTTCGGCGTTGTTCTTCGATGATAGCTTTTTTATGCGGTGCAATATTTCTTATATAACTTAAGCTGTAACTATAAAAACACAGCAAACACTTAATCATTATTTGAAGCCTCTATACTTTTACTGTACTTTTTTTTTACTTTTGTATGAACTGAGTAATCGACTTTCAGATAATATTTTAGTCGGCGCTGATGCTAAAATTACGAAATTTCAGACTGCACAGTCGCAAGAATTCACAGTCATCGGTTATCGTCGTCTCTTCCAAGTGTAAAATTAGAAGAGCCGCAAAATGATTAAAAGTATTTACTCAATTTCCGAATCTATTACGCATTTCGACTTATATTTTCTTTCCTCAAACAAACTTCCCGCTGCAGTCAATTCTAAACGACAAACATTGTGGATAAAAATAAACTGCCATTATATTTATACCAGTGCAACGACGCAGTGCATTCGAAAAATCGATTTCTATTTTTTCAATCCACACTTGAATATTTATACGCATCTATTTAATGAAAATCCAGTGCACGAAAGCAATACTTGGAGCCAATAATATAAGCCGAGAGGAAAGTACACGAGATGGAGCTTGCAAGCTCAACGGGTTTCTGCGCATCTATCGCTGTTCGTGCCAAGCTTACAGCTAACCCAGTATTCGCCAGCTGATATACTGCCGCATCGGTACAAACTCGCGGGGGCGAGAGAAAGCTTATATACGAATGGCCCACTGCAAAGCCGCTCGCAATTCGGGGACAGATCAAAATTAACCCGTACCGACGGCGAAAGCAACGACGCGAGTCCGATGCATCCCTGCTTTGAACTATATATATATGCGCGAGCTGTGTCACGTACCGGACATTAATTCTGGGCCGTTATCAATTCTACCAGATGTTTACCAACTATCAAATTCCGGCTACGGAAGCGCGGTGAGAATCAAAAGCTAACGCTATATATACAGCAGAGATTGTTTAATGCAGGAGGTGTATATATATAATGCTACTGCAGGACTTTGTTGTCGGAGGATTTTCCTCAAAATTTGTCGTTTGAGGCTGACGCTGGCGAGTGGATGTGATGTGAATCAGCGAGAACTGCGGTTTTAGACGTCCGGTTATAACTTTTTAGAAGGATGTGTGTGTGTATAGCGAAGTGTAAAGCTATATTAGTGCGAATATTGTTGTAATATAAGCGAAAGGGGCTTTGTTTGGTTTCTAACAAACGAGTCCACGTTGAAATAAGGAAAATCCGCTTTTTTGCTATTTTGATAATTGTTATATGAAAAGCCTATGTCCTAATAATAAGTAACTTCCTTTCTACAGAAAAAATTCTAGAGAAATCTTTGTTTGACCGCTTCCTTAGTTAAACGTATACTAAAAAGTAAATAGTTCTGTCTTTGTTTAACATGTATAGTGCGGACGAGATAGATGTATATATTTCAAGGTGATTCAAGTTTCGCGATGGATTTCCCTAACTTATGTGCGTGACTGCTTTAAAACTTTAAGTTCTTCGCAAAGCCTTGGCTTTTCTTTCTTTCTCGAGATTAACTTTTCCCGTTTAATTTCTATAATGACCTGCATATCATTCTTACGAACGTAAAATTTGCGCGTATTAAAATAATTATTATAGAAACAATGTTTTTATAACTCAGTTTTACGAAGGAAAATATGTTTTATGCATGTATTTTTCATTTTCGAGTCACGTATCCTTTATACAGCACACAGTGCAATATATATCTAAAGCACACGAGTTTTATTTTTACTGTATTTTTTTATGATATCTTTTATACCTGTTGTGTGTTATAGTAAGAAACTGTTATCAAAGCTTAACAAAACGTATACGCTATAGTATTATACTCTTGTATTCTCAAATTTTCTGCCAAAAAGTTTTTATTTGAATAAAAGAACTTTTGTGTCCCAGAACTGTAATGCACGTTTTGAAGATAAACAGAGTTCCTGATACGGTTTTGAAAAAAAAAAACTTCGTTTTCATCGAACAAATTATAGATTCAGTTGCGCTGGCCACTATACGAATGTAGGTGAATCGGTTCGTCAAAAGTGTTATCTCACAAAGAGCCGAGATCGTAAATTCAAAGATTTTATCGACACTCACCCGAAGGTCCACCAAATGTCGAAGCACATAACGTTAAGCCAGAAGAAACTGGCCAGAAAAGAAAAGTGAACGATGTATGCTGTAACAGAAATAAAGTTTATAATTAATTTTCGTGTATAAATATAGAAATATTTCATGTATATATTTTATAGGATATTAATATTATTGAAAAAAAGGTCACTGATGGATCTTGTTTTTTCACATTTTACTTGACGCACATCAAGAGTAAACTTTTGAAAATAAGGGAGTGGATCGATATTTTGATATAACTTTTTTTTTCTCGATCGAGTTTGCTTCATCCGCGTGTTGATAAAGAATAATCTAGTTAATCGAGCGTTGAGTCACTCGGAAACCATTTTTGATTCTAATTGTAAGTGTTATTAATATCTGTTATATTAAGGTCAAGTGCATCAGTGCAGTAAGAATTATATTAAACGATTCGGTGTAGTTCAAAGCTGTTGGTCATTAAAATTCTTGTCGGATATAATTCGCACAATGATAACAAATACACTTTTCATTTAGCATCAGCTTATGAAAGATATTTATTTTCGGAAATAAATAAATATTCATGCCATACATGTTTGAACTACCAAGGCTCCAAAATTATATTACTAAGTAGGTCACACTTTATTATGCGACGCGATGTGAACGATATGAAATCTATTTGTTCACTTATAATACGTACACGTAATCAATCATTTGATATGCACTGTGTAATGATTGCATATAGGTTATTAATAATTATCGTGTTTTAGTTAGACCAAAATTTTAAATACAGATTAGATAAGGCACTAGAACAACGGAAATCATTTAATCACAGATAATATACATATAAAAGTGGTTTCTCGGAACAGGATGCGTACGATGAATCAAGCAGGAAAACTTTGATAATTCAATGATTGCATGCGACTATACACGTATGATTACAGAATCATAGTTTTCAAAATGCTTATATTATCACGCCAAGGAAAAAAATCTTCTGCGATCTCAATGACGCCCGTAATTTTGTTGCGGATTATAAAAGTTACAAAAATATGTACGACATATTTTATCTCCATTGATAAAAATACACGTGGTATCACTGCTTGGACGTGATTTCAACGTCACAGACCCACAGTTTCATCAAAATTCTTATATAAGTTTCCAATGCGAACCACGCTTTATTTTGCAATATCTCCCAACTAAATCAAGATTGTCATCAAAAAAGATTTTCCATGTGTGTAACACGGTATATAAGTATTTCCACATCTTTTAGCTTGATTTTTCATCTAAAATCGTTCCGAGTGTTGATCGTTCGAATACCTCATTATACGATCGTAAAAAGCCAATAAACAGCGATGCATCCGTGTAATATAAAAGTTAAAAAGGTGCGATTTGTAATCATCGTGGCATATAATAGCTCAGTAGATGCAGACGATAGCATAAATTAGAGGGAATCCCCTGTAAACAGGTTTTTCGCACGCGCTCTCGTATAATATATAGATATATATAGGTGCTTAAACAAGACGTATATACAGAAACGTAGGTGGAGGAACGGGTTTCTGGAATTTTTTTCTGAGAAAGCACTTACACCGCGGCTCAAACGCTAGTTCGTTCCCGAAATTCCTCTCAAATATTTGGCCGTACGTACTTTTAGACTGGCTGTGAGTTTTCATTCAAGAATTTTAATGCAAAATTCTCGGCTGTTTACCGCATATTATAATCTGAACGCTCGCTCGCTCGCGAGCTTGTTTATTTCGAATATCGCGTTATCCTTGACGCCGGACTCGGCGAATCAACTATCACAAGAGTAAATTAAATAAAACAAATTAAAGTTTCCCCGGACGAGAAGCATCAGATAATACATAAGCGCTGTATATATGCAGTGTAAATTCCCCAACGAAAAAGAAAAGAACATATACCATAAACGTAGCAAGACAAGTCGGGGATAGTGTCCTGCTGGATGATCTGCAAGGTCGATAGTGCAATGTACGCCACGATGAGGGAGAACACGTAGGCGCAGAGTGTCTGTCCGTGAATATTCCTGAGTTCGGGTATGAGCATGTAGACGACGAATGTCGCGATGAGAAACGGTACGGAGATGAGCATCCCTGCGGGGAATATCTTGTGGATGTTCTCGATCGAAGGCGCAGGTACACCGGTTTCGTCGAAGCACACTACCATCCGGTAAGTGTTGTTCATGTAGTCGACGCAGAAGTCCGTGTAATTTCGGAGTTCCTTAATCGTCGGCTGGTACATGGAACCATTGCTCAGCAGCTGGAAAGCGTCGTCCTTGTAGTCGGGGTCAGGATTTTCAGGCATGAGGATATAGCGGTCCCCACCGTGACACGGGTTCCAGGCGAACTGCCAGAACTGGCTGACTGAAAAGTCTGGGTCTATCTCCATGGATTTCGGGCTGTAGATCGAAAAGAAGTCAGCCTCCGTCGAGCGATTCACTGGTCCTATACAGCTTCCGTGAGAACAACAAAGCGGTAGGCATCCCTTCGTACGACAAGGACAGCCAAAGGCTCTATTGTCCAGCCAACGAATGGAATCAGCTGGATAGAAGATTCCATCCACGACGATTGAGGATCCATTTTTATCGGGATTTTTTTCAAAACTCGCGGTCAGATCCACCAAAGCCTCTGCCGGGCATTCCGTCTCGTTGGCCAGAAGAAAAGCTTCACTCGAGTTCACTAGTAGTATCAACACTTGGACGATAATAACCAGAAGGAAAAGCACAACGGCGAGATCATGGCGTACGGTCATCTCGAGGCGCGTGTCGCGAGCGACTGAAGACTCGGCTCGGAAGAATTGCCGGCTTCCCTCGTTGTCAGGCCTCTCTCACTCACTCTCTATATACACATATACGCAACCGCCGCCGCTCTTTTTTCTTTTTAGCGCAGGAGTGGCGCATCGACACTCAAGTCGCGCACGTTATCGCGAGGAAAGAAAAGGATCGCTCTGTGCGCGTATATGTGTGTGCTCGTCTAACTGTGCGGTTACTTTATATTAGTCAGAACAGCGGATTCAGTGAGGTTTTCCTTTTTTTGCGTGCCGGTTTCTTGGGGATTCCTGATATTTTTCCTACACGCACGGGATATGTATATATAGGCGTTCATGCAAGTTTCTAATATGTGCTGAATTCTAATGAGCGCGATGCGTTGTGATCTGGGTTTTTCACACTTCTTTATACGAGGCGCCGTTGACGGTCTGACATATATATATAATATATCGAGGCGGTCTTTGATTGCGGTTTAGCTGAATTTTATGGGAAGTGCGGTATTTTGCAACGCGTGGTTTCAATTGAGTTTTAGTGTGATTTTGTTCGGAATTTCGATGCCCCATCTAAAATTGATCTAGTCTCTAGCAGGAGTTTGGCAGGCTAAAAATGTGAAGCATAAAATTATAACTTTATTACATTGACATCAACGTGTCTGGGATGAGTTGTATTTTTAGACAAGACGAAATCAAGGCTTTTTAATTTTAGAAAATGGTTCATATCGATTTGGTACACTATTGTGGACGGATTGTTTTGACGTTTTAGTGTGAGAAATTTTCCATAAATTTGACTACAAAATTATACTAACTTATTAATAACTATCAAAAGTGAAATAGAAGAAGTTTTATGATTTACACTGTTTGAAAAAAAAAACGAGACGCATTTAGCTTGGTGAGCAAGAGGTATAAAATGATAAAGTGATATCTTTTTTACGTGTACTGTTCGTTATCTTCGACCTGAACAATGAAGTGTCTTGTTCGAACTTTTAGTTGATATGTATTTATTTGCCATCGGTGAGTCGTACATTTTCATCGTGTTATTTTTGCAAAACAAAAAATTGCATGGAACGTTTATGTCAGTATTTGTAAATGTGGAATCGGTAAAAAATAGAGATATGAAAATGTATCAAATCATTGCTCTATGTGCATAAAAAATAATAAACAAATAATCTAACTTTGATACTATTCTAATAATTAGTATTGACAATATTTGTTATGTATATGATGCTATTGAAACAATTTTATTTGGATTGAATTCTAATTAAATATCATGGACACAAATTTTTATCAACTTTAGATAAAATGATAAATTTAAAATGTCATGATCTAATGATGTTTTAAATACTACTGACTAAAAGAATGACATTTTTTGTTATAGAAAAATTAAATGTCAATCTGCATGTGTTTCTTAAAACTATTTAAATTTTACATAAATTAAATGAAGTATATTCACACAAAAAATTGCCATGGCTATAAAAAAACAATATTCACGTTTAAAGACACATTTCAAAACAAAGCGTGTGAAAAGACTTTCCGCCAGAAAGCCGGCAGCATTTATTTTTTCTCGGTCGGTATATGATGTCCATTCATAAAGCCTCCTGTGAGGCACGACCGTTATAAATTCTTCGATTATCATCTTGAAGAAATTGGCTTTACCATTTCAAGCGTTGTACTCAAAGTATCGGCATACAATTAAGATATCTCTTCTTATCACTAAGTATTTGAACGAAATATTTTTTGTAATGCAATTTCGCGTTCAATTTTAAATAAAATGTTTAGCAATTTTCAAGTTTACAGACGTAAAAAATCATAACTATGATAACAATCTTTCAATCAAGATTTGTAAATTGATATAGATTATCGTATTATTTATCTCATTAGGTAGCTTGGAAAAAGTGCATTGACGTACACAAGACTGTAATGTTTGCAAACCACTTCTTATAAATAATGCAAAAATAAAGAATTAACATGTGAATAAAATGTTTACATGTATAATTAATATGTTAGTAAAGTATTTTTTGCAATGCAATTTTAGACGTTCAATTTTAAATAAAATGTTTAAAAACTTTCAAGTTTACGAAAGTAACAAATAGTAACTATAATAGTATAATCTTTCAATCTAGATTTGTAAATTGATATAGTTTATCGCATCATTGATCTCATTAGGTAGTTCGAGAAAAGTGTATTGACGTATACAAGACTGTAATGTTTGCAAACCACTTGTTATATAAATGCTGCAAAAATAAAGTATCTTTTAAACTAGGAAGTGTGAAAAAGAAACTATTTACGATGTTCCAACAATGAATTAGTCATAGAAAAGTCATTGACAGGAAATAAAATACTCTTAGATTATAAATAGAAATTTCAATGCTTACGGGATTGAAATATTTTTTAAACAACAAAATAAAAAACCAACGCGCGTTTATAATGTCACAGTTTTAGATCTTTTATATCAAGTAAAAATTAATATGGTAAGACAATTTATAAACATGTATAAGATGTGTATAGTAAATGTAAGTTTTGGTGATAGCTAAGAAGTTGAATTATTTTTATCATTAAATATTTCAATATCCGCGATTCTACTCAGAAAATCGCCCTGAACCGTTTAAGTCACTCTGCAAGTGTAAAAGAGGGGGATTCACGCTTGAAGTAAAATTAAAGAATCGATAAGTATGTAAGAACAAATAACAATCGATAATTAATCATATTATTTCAAAATCCCAAAAAGTTTATGAAAACCATCGCAAGGTGTACATTTTAAAGGTTGCTAGTATCGTAAAACTCGATGGCATAAAGTTTTAGTTACTTTAAACTACCAAGCGAATTTGTTATTATATACAAGAATATAAAAATTTGTTACAAATACGCAACACCTCTATGAATCTAATTATTTTATTTATACATGCATTAAGATTCATCGAAAGCGTGACCTTTTAACTTTATCTTAATTATAATTAAATGATATATTGTTATATTCCTACATTAAGTATCGATGTAATCTTTATGAGTCATTATACGAAAATTGATGATTGCTATAATGTCGAGCGACATTACAATAATATTTGATGCATCATATTGTATTTTGTTGTTCATATAATTATATATGCAGTATACAGCGCAACGCACTCGTCAAAGAATAATCTATTCTCGAAACGAATGAAAATCGTCGACAAGTAAATGACTCAGTAAAATTATATATATTTTCTAAAATATAAAATTAAGACTAATCAAAGACGTCGAGTAAGATACTGATTGCTACCTCAATTAAGAGAAACGAAGATTTTGCTGAAATATGTTTCTCAGCTCACGTATGGCGGAAGTAATTAAATATGGGTTCTGCGTTCTCGAATTATTCGTGAAATCAACCACAGAACTTGATTAGACACACATCTCTGACTAATTAGACTAAGAGAAAAAATTCGTTATCAATACCACAGGATACATACTTTATCATAAGATGTGGTAAAGAAGCCATGAGACTAATAATGCAAATAACACTTAAAAACGTATATTTAACATTTCATATTACACCGACCGTAAAATTTTGAGAGACCTTCAGATCCATAGGTCATTGCTTTCAATATTTTTATTAGTCAAGGTTGTAAGGGGGCTTGAGTAATTGAAACAATTTTGTCAATTAATACGAACTGCATATTTTATGGACTAAACGAATATTAGACTAGAAGATAATTGGTTACAAATTTTATTACAATGACGCAATGATTTAACCGATTAATTGTTTTTGCTTACTCTCAAGCATACACATACTAAGTGGGATTCACTAAATTGACTTAACGAAGTTTCATTTGCAAAATGGCAGCTATTAAGCTTTTACTCAGCCTATTATATATATTTCAAATAAAACAGCAATACATTTTGGATATATAACGATTCAGAAAAAGAGATAAGAGTTTTTGACCCAATTATACGCTAACTTTATTTTTGTATTTAGAGTAAATGAAATTCTTTTTTAGAAATCATTTTAAATATCCCAATTTTACATAAGTATCTTTCACATTTGTATTTGGAAAATGCCGTATTTTTTATTATTTCAACGTAATCAATCAACAAAAGATAATAATATGTTTTCTAATAGTTTTAAAAGACTTTAGTTTGCATTAGGCTTTGAAAAATTTGTTTGTCCATAAGTATCAAAATCATCTTTGTATTCTATAATGCTAAGCGCCAGTCATGACGTTAAATTTCAGCGCTTATTTACAGTAAAAAAACATTGTAGTTTGACGTATGAGATAATTAAGGTGTGACTATTCGCAAACACGGTGTTACGATTCGAGATCAAGAGCGTCAAACCTGTTTATTTGATCAAGATGTAATAGTAAAAATAGCACTAACTCTATGTAAACTTCTCGGTAAAACTGTTGATTCACTGTACTAACCAATGATGTATAGTCTACAGTATAGCATATATGTCTAAAGTTTATGCGTATAAAAAATTGTTTCGATGTTCGTGGTATCATTTCCTGTAGCATAAGCTTTCTACTTTTTGTATGACAATGCAGAAGAGATAATTCAACTTTGATAACCGAGTTTTATGATTTTGAAAATAAAATAATTCAATTTTTATCTTTTATTGTCACATTACAACCGAAATGCATATCAATAAATGGTCTTGGATATCGTGTTTGGCAATAAAAACTTGAAAAATATCTCTTATTTCATGCGATATATCTCGTCATTTGATGTTTAAACATTGGCACAAAAATATTAATATACCTTTTCAAGCTTAATACTTTTTAAAAACTACTAAGATATGAAAATTAAACTGTGCCCGTTTTTTTTTAACTGACAAGTTATAGACCTGGATTTTCCATATACGCATCATCCACCAATATAATTATCAAAGGGATTTTTACGTCTTGTTATTGAGTGGAGCCGAAGGAAGTACGGCTCTTATGTACAAAAGCAAAACGGCGGGATTCTGCCTTGGTATATAGTACTTGTATCGATAAAAAAAGATGCGCATGTGTGCTCGAGAGCCGTGGCCTTGGGATCACGAAAAAAGGAGAAGAGCGGATGTCAGATTGACTGTCTAGAAAATGAAGTCGTTGGCCTATTCAAATATTTACGTTTGAACTTTAAACACGGAAACTGTAATTAAGATGCTGGAAACATTTCGTAAGAAAAGTAATAAAACTTTTACGCGAATTTTTCGTGATCGATGATGTAAATGTTTACTTCGGTTGAAATTACTTTTAAGATCAGCAGAAGGCAATGCATAACACAACAATGAATTGTAAAATGACCAATAATTATATAGGCTTGAAAAAAACTACATCAATACACTCTTATCTCACTGCATGTGATTAAATTTGTTTCTTTACACAACAACGAGTTAACTTCGATGATTATCGTTGATTACCGTTAATTTTGTTTCCAATTTAGTAACGAATTGCGAAACACTGGGGTTTTCACATTTCTATATACGATTCTAATAACTGTAGATTAACTGTCAGATGCTGCTCTCCGAATGATTTCAGTAGGCGGACGCTCGCTCTCTCACAGCTGAATTTAGAATCAACGGTCCGCACCTATAGCTAAAATTTCCAGCTATAAAAGGGACTTCACCATCGATTTTATTTTCATTACTAAAGTGCCGTTTTATTTCATCGTAAATATTTCTCAATACCTATAATTCATTGCATTGACCATTTTCGAAAAACATAAAAATTGTTCTCTGATGTCATCGCACGCGTGCAAATGATGTAAGTATTATATACATGGAATGTATTTAATGGCTTCCGTAATTATGATTCCTTTCGAGGAGGCAAAAAATGTCAATAAAATAACAATAGCGCAACGTCCGAACCTTCATATAACGAACGAACTTAAACCTTCGAATATACTCGAATTCCGGAATTCTTCATTAAAAAAAGAATCAATCGTTAAATATAAATTCTAATAAAAAATAAAATTCATATACGCGCATACCTATAGCCTTGCAGCTGTCGTCGTCGAGTATATTATTCTGGATCTCGGCGTGCTTCATAAATGGTAGAACCGCATAAGCCACGGTAAGACAAGCAACGTATGCCATAAGAGTCTTCCCATGTAGGTTCCTCAGCGACGAGAAAAGCGAGTAGACCGCGAAGGTCGCGATCAGAAACACCACGGAGAGCCAGTTGGCCGCCGTCTCCGACCAGCGCATAGCGTTTTCCATTTTCATCCGTTTGTCATCAGACGGACTGTTACATGTCAGTATCTTGGTGGTGTTGCGGGATTTCGAGTAAGCCAGACAGAACCTCTCCTGTTCGTGAGTGTAATTAACCTTCACACCGTCGGCGTTTGTGTTTTCCAGAATGAACAGTCCATTGGCAGAGATTCTCGGCAGATCAGTCTCCCTAGCCAAATCACCGGACAGGTAGATTCCGTACTGTACAGGTGTCACACAACCCTTTCTGTGAATCATGTGGAAATCCTCATAGCCATTGACCGCGGGGTCTAGCACACCGTCCGGTAAAGGTGGTAGATCGAACACCTCGTCGGTCTCGTTCACACTGGGTTTGTAACATAGTCCCGGCCGATTACTGTACAGCTTGTCGTGGTATTCTCCGGGTTGACAGCAAAACCTGATACACTTCTTCACGAGACAGGGACAGCCCTGGAGTTGGCCCTTCTCGTCTCGGTATTGGGCTGACTTTGGGAAGGTCAGACCGTCGAACAGTACCGATCCATCGGCGAACACTTCCGTCGCGTTCTCCAGACTCACGGAGACCAGGTTGTGACATGGCTGGTCATCAGCGACAACGAGGTTGAAAAGCAGTAGGACCAGGAGGACACTTGTTGTTGACGGCATGGCAGTGACTGACTTTGTGAGCACCGCCGATTACACAGCTTTTGCTCTAGAACATATCGACCGGGCTTTCCTTCCTTTGGCTCTTTTATCTCTCAGTCAGTATGGAGTTGCGAGCGCAGTGTTTATCGCGCAGCCGATAAATAATAACGTCGCAGCTCTTTACGCGTATTCTCTATACTATACTCTTAATTCACAAATCACACAGTCTTCTCTTTATACATCACAGGGATTCCCGCAACAACTTTCTTTGCGAATCTCCGCACGTGCTAAAATTACACAACAACTCGACGTACTCTCGCGCATCACTATACATATAATCCAGCAACTTATCACACTCTTTATCGCCCAAGCTTCACAGCCTCGATTTTGCAATACGACGACGACGGCTATGCTCTAGTAAATCCTCGTGTATGACAGTACAGGCCGCCGACGACACTCTCCCACTTGTGAAAGATCGGCGGACCGTGACACCCACACACTATGATGTCCAAAAGAGTAAAGACTATACAAGCGTTGCGCGCACTGATGCTTGCGCTTATACACGTCAACGATGAGTGGGAGTAGGGTCTCGGCAAAAGATCAGTAGTAGCAGCATCAGCGGCTGTTTACGCGCTTGTTTACGGAGCGCCGGCGCACGCTCATCTGCGACGCTTCGGTCAGCTCCACTCTCTTTTACGCTCGACCGACACCAACACACGCTTCTCCTGCGACTATATAGTGCGTGTCTGGTCGCTACGTTTTTACCCTTTCTCGAGAGTCCTTTTCATATATCCGTCCGCGTGTAGAACTATGTTATATATAGAGAGAGAGAGGAGACCGACGCGCGCGATAAGGTACATAATAGTATTTTCGTGCACGAGCCATCACGCGATGGGATGCCAACTGCTGTTTTCTCTCTCATCAGGTGCTTCCTGTGTGTAAGAGAGTATATCGGATCCCCAAGGGTAGCGATTCAGCCTAATTCTCTTTGTTTTTTTTTGTCCATGTGTCAACTCTCTTGATGCACATCACATGCTGTTTTTTGTATTATATACACTTGGGAACTTTCTGTGAGAGCTTATGTACAAGGTCAAGGGCCACAACTAATTTCACTCAGACACTGCGCGCACAAAGTGTTTGCTCCAAGTACACATCGATAGCCCTAATAATGGCATCTCCACTGTTGCGTGTGTACTACCATGATACAGTAAAATTAAATAAATAATATACGTGATCGTCATACCTGATTTACAAAGTGCTGTATCATTCGCATAGCCTATACCTATACTGCTATATATATACTCGTGTGTGTATTGTTCGCTACTTCTTTGAGAACCGGGAAGTCCCTGCCGAGGCCTCCTGATATATAAATAAGACTCGACAGCTCTCCGGAGAGGAAGCTATTAGAACTGCCGCCAAGTTCAACTTAATAAAGGAAATGGCCGAAACTCCGGCTGCAACTCGAACAAACGTGCGAATGTTTGTTGGATTCAATTACGCAGGATTAACTTTTGCCTCCTGGGTATAATGTCTTTCGTTGCAAAAAAAAAGAAGAAGAAAGATTCGACTTGTCATTTTTCGTAATGAACGAAGTTTCGCGTGCGTTTTTCTCGCTAATGCGACACTCCGCAAACTAAAAACCGTATATTATTAAAGCTAACGAGTTGATATTGTTGTTGTTGTTATTTAAATAGATTAGAAGGCCTTTTACAAGAAATGGGTGTGAACGGCTATAAAAAACAAAACGGCAGCTCCGTTGTGTACTTGAAAACGCTACTTTTTTTTCTAAAGTTTCCTTTTTATGTCTTATACTCCAGGTTCTCGCGCGTCTATCTAAATGAATAAGAGTTTAAGAACAGAGCGTTTTGTTCGCGCGGGAAGCCGTTGAAACTTTTGGAGGAGATTGTATAGGCAGTCCTTCCCCAAAAGAAAGAAGAGGATTCTATGGAGGCAGCGGATAGCAATAAAAGCGTGAGCGCTTAAAATGTGTGTCTGTGTGTGTAGTTGGGGTCCGATGGGTCCGTGAAAGGGACGCGGAAACCGGTGTGCTGTAAGTGTATTATATAACGACTTGCCTGTTCGCGGTATTTCTTGGGTGTTTGGCGAAAGCATATTATTCTGTGTGACGTCGTTGAGAAGGTAAAAGTTAGTTTATTTTGGAGTTGAGTAATATAATTGTCTTTGATGTGAATGTTGTAAGTGTATTTTTCTGGAAGGAATATTCACTCGGAGGAGAATATAGAATGAGATGTATTCATTAGCATTTTTTTCGTCTGTTTAGTAGTAACCTGCTGAAATTTTTGGCCATTAATAAGGATAACGAATGGGCTCCTGAGCTATATCACGTGGAGCACGAGCAAAAAACTTCCTCTTTGGATATAGCTATACACGACGTTTTAATCTTCCGAACAACAAATAAATTATATATGTTATCCTGATTATTAGAGGTATATAGTTTATGCATTATAGAAGCTCCTGAATAAACAAAAAATATTAAAAAATGAGCGGTACTTTGATGCTGAAATTTCGAATATTAAGAGAAAAAATTCTGATTTGGTTGTACCGTCTGCCGAAGTTATTGAGTGATTAAAAGTTTATTTTAAGTTTTTTTTTCTAGTGGAGAAGCTAAGATATCAGGTTCGGCATAAAGATATTTCATTGAAAGTTTTTTAATGGCTATGTGCGTAGTCGATCTTCTCTGCACTGAATCTTTACGACTAGTATTATACTCCAAATGATCAAAAGCTATGGAGCTCAACCAATAATTATAAGCGAACCTGTTATTTAAGTTGCGCATCATGGCGATGGCTATTTGGTTACGAGAATATAATATTTCACAGCTTTTAATCGATAGAACGATAGAATAGTCTCATTGATTTCTGGGTAAGACTTATAATTTTAAATTCTTGATATCACACATTTATAACACATTTCTTAAACAAACGATATTTTTAGTAATGCAATTTAAAAATATAAAAAGATAAATTATTCTTATAAATATATTTACGTATCTTGCGCTACCGATGCAGACTGTGATTCATTCCGTGTCTTCTCATGAAATACGGGAGTAATTATTTTTTGCTTTTGCGAAAGCTGCCAAATTCATTATCGACATAACTCTCTTTGAAAAGGAGGAAAGTGTTGATGCCTATGATAAAGTATAATGCGTTATATGTCAAAAGTATCAATTTCCAGCATATTACAAAAGTATCATTTTAACATTAACCTTAATATATATTTCAAACACTAAAGTGCTCGATAAAGTGCTATTAAAAATGCAGTGCTTATTTATAAAGCAGTAAGTAGGTCACGGCTTTTTTAAAATAATAAAAACATTCAATTTTCACGGAATGATTGTAAACATTATAGGTATTGCGATTCATGTGAAATACTGCGGTTTGCAAAGACGAACAAAAATTAAAATTAAAATAGAAGTAAAAAATAGCTTCTGGACGCTAGCCGAAATAGGGAGGTAGAGGCCTGAATAGAAAAGCATTTTGGTATTAGCATTTGTTTAGGCTCGTGAATGGCAACGCTCACACGATGATCAACGTGCGTGTTATTCGCCTATTGAATGACAATGAGAATTCCATCACGCTCATCTTCTACATATACTTCGCATTCTACATACACCCAGCACTATGCGAATGAACAATTTCGCAAAGTCTTGTGGGACCTATAAGAATTCTTTTGCAGCTTTTAGACGAATGACTCATTTTTTTAATGAATTAAATTTTTACACTAAGTTTTTATAAAAAAAAGATGTGTTCCAGAAAATTCTTGAATTTCCCTACCTTAATTAAAAATAATTAATATAATTAATTAATTTCCCATAATTGTCTTATAATACTTCGCAACAAAATATATTTTAATCTATAAAGTAAATAAAAGTGATAATAAAAGTAATAGCAAAGCATCAATTCACACGAATATATCAATATTAGTAGAGAGAATCATGATTCTCAGAAATACGTCGAAACCAAATGTGCTGCGCCGCACGAGCAATGTATTAATTTATCGCGCCGTAAATTCTATCTAACGACAATACTAATCAACCATCTGTTTTTCCTAGTGGACATGCAATACACGTATGTTTTCAATTAAAAAGACATTTTTGGTCACAGATGATTTTTAGCTTATAGCAGACAATATACATGTGCTTCGAACCATATTGGCATGTTAAAGATCGAAACATGAGAATTAGTTCATTTATGAACGCCCACAATATGACTATATTCCATCAAAATACTGCAACGCCAAGTATATTACTCTATTAAATTTTCTTTATATATTTAAATACCGTGTAAAAAAGTCAATATTTTTCGCTTGCATGGCTATAATTAACTTTGATGACTAAAATGTGTAAATTATTGTCTGATGATAATTTGTGTGTATATTTTCATTCGAATATAATTTTTAAATCCGTAGAAAACTACAATGCAACTCATATCTAAAAAAAGAAACTTTAATATATATAACACGCGGCAATTAATCAAATAGCCTTGGGTCGACTAATAGCTGACTTTAGGAGACCACTATGTGGACTAATTAGTGTGTGTTCGGACAAAGAGAGCAGTTCCAGTTATAAAGATCGTCGAGATTTGCGAGGAAATTGTCTCCGCCCTCAACATACTGGAGATTAATTATAGTTTTACTATAAAATTTAAATCCAAAAGTCGCTGAAACTTTTGCTATCATTAAAACAATTGCTAATCAAATTCAATCAGCCCATTATTTTCAAGCATTTCTATAAAAAGTCGTATAAAGTTCCTCGTTAATTGAAAATAATAGGAAATGACGTACTATTGCAACTCACGTGCTTGTATGACGCAGTTTCAAGCGATATACTTAAATTTTTTCAAATACGTTTCAGTATACGGAGAGGATATCCGCTATGCGACATGATGATAATGCACCAAATTCATGATAAAAATAAAGAAAAATGATAAGGTAACAATCAAAATAAGCTTTCCAAAACATTTGTATAGTAATATATCAAGAGATATTTCAGAGCTTGAATGTTACTTTTATATTCACTCTCATTTCTCATACCATATGAAAATAAATCTTAGTATAATATAGCATCATTATTTTTAGGATAAGAATCAAATCTATGAGCCTACCTATAACAATGCAACCGGCGTCACTGAATTGCTGGATCACGGGTAGCCTCAATAACGGCGCACACGTATAAGCCATCGCAAGACAAGCTACGTAAGACATCAGCGTCATTCCAGGTAGGTTCCTCAGTTCCGGAAACAGTGAGTACACTACGAATGTCGCGATCAGAAAAATCACCGAGATCCAGTTACCTGCCGTGTAGGTCCAGCGACTGATGTTTGTTATCATTTCCTTATCTAATTCTTCTTGACTGTTGCACGCCAGTATCATAGTATTATTTAACACTTTTGAGTGAGCTATGCAGAACGTATCTTGCTTCAAGGTGTATTGATGCACATTTTCGTCAGCGTCAACTTCATCATACAACATGATGCCATCTGCTGTAATCCTTAACGGTTCGTCTACGAACAAGATAAATTGTGTAGGAGTTGCGCAACCCTTTCGATGAATCCGGTAGATGTCCTTGTAGTCACTGACCGCAGGATCGATTTTACCGTCTGGTAAATGGGGTAGATCGAAACCGTCGATGGTTTCGTTCGGTTGAGGTTTGTAACATACTCCTGGTTGATCTTTGATCAGCCAATCGTGGAACTCTTTAGGTTGACAGCAAAACCGGATGCATCTCTTCACCAGACAGGGACAGCCTCGGAGCTGGTGATTTTCGTCTCGGTACTGGGTCGAATTCGGGAAGGTCAGTCCATCGAACAATACCGATCCGTTAGCAAAGACTTCAGTGACGTTCTCCAGACTCACGGAGACCACGTCATGACAGGGCTGGTCCGCAGCGACGATACCGAAAAGCACGAGGACCAGCAGGGTTCTTATTGTTGATGGCATGACACTTTTCAATCTTGATCCACACGTTTTTATATAATTCTCTCCTCCGCGTGCCAATCGACTAAATATATTTGTACAGAAGATGGTTCGGTGATAACCAGCAACGTTAGATCCACTGTTTACGCGCTTTTTTTAGACCAGCCGCGGCGTTCTGACGACGACGAAGGCACACGGTGATATGAGCAACTCCAACAGCTCGGCTCTCTTTTTATTTAGCCTGTCGGCTCTCACCCTTTCTCGAGAGTCGTTTCCGTACATCCATCAGCGACATAAGTATGTTATATAGGCGAGAAAGCATGTGTGAGTGAGTAATAGACGTTCTGTGTCGCCCGCGCGCGCGCGTACCATCACGCGATTGTGTTATCTTTGATGGTGCGCGAGTGTATATGAAAGGATGATAATAGGATCCCTAAGGATAACAACTATTATGTTTAATTCTCTCCAGACACTTATTTACTTACTTATTTGCTTATACTTTTAATTGTCGTTATAATTTTTCGTTTTTCACCCTGACCAAGTTCGTTTCTCTACGTGATCAAGGGATGTAGAGAAAGAGAGAAACTAGCTTAAGTCTATAATATAGGCCGACTGCGATTGGTTTATTATCAGTTTGCTATACTGATTATATCGTGATGGACTATCACATAGGTTGTAAAGGTCTTGATGGGATTCACGTGTCGCGGTATAGCTCTGAAAATCAGCTCTGAAATAACTGTTTTGAAAAACTAAAACAATATTGATGGTCATGTAAATACAATCGGTGAGACTCGCCTGGAGAGCGACAAGTAATGTGCATATAGATAGTCACACCAACTATCGATGAGTATATATTTTCAAGGCCTTGTGATGTTTGATGTATAGAGATAATTTCGTTAGGCTTTTAAGAGATAATACTATATAACATTTGAGTTATTTAAATGCGTGTAAGTGTCTTGTTTTTAAAAATAACAGCTTTACAGGAACTTTAAAGAAATAATTTTATGCATCAATAAACCTTGAAAATGCATCGGTTAAGCTTATTTATTTGACTCACTTGTAGATTTACTCGCAGAGGCTTTTTTCTCTATGTACTACACTAATGGGTTAAAAAAAATTAATTACATGGCATAACGTAATTCTCGAAGTTGCTAATGCTCTTTTTTACAAATAATTATAAAAAAGTTTTCGATCGTTTTAAATTCCCATTCAAGCCCTGTAGGTAAATGTTGTTCAATCATCTAATCTATAATTCAACAAATTGAATGTATCCATACCCATAGCCTTACAGCCGTCTCTGTTGAATAGACCCTTCTGTATTTTGTCGTGCTTGATCAAGGCCAAAGACATGTAAGCCAACGTCATGGAAGCCGCATTGGCCATCAGAATCTTTCCGTGCAGGTTTCTTAGCGTCGGGAAGAGTGAGTACACCGTGAAGGTCGCGATAAGAAAGATGATCGAGAGCCAGCAACCTACTATCTTTAACCAGCGTATAGCGTTTTCTATTATTTCCTGTATAACTTGAGATGGACTAGTACAGGACATTATCTTGGTAGCGTTATGTCTTCTTGAGTATGCCACACAGTAACTATCGGGCTCGTAAGAGTAAGTGTATTTGACTCCATCTTCAGTGTGTACCAGTTCAAAGTAGCCATCGGCTGAGATATTCAGCGAGTCTGACTCTTTATCCAGATGACCGGACAAGTAGACGCTGGTTTGGTCCGACATCAAACAGTCTTTACTGTGAATCACATAGAATTCTTCCAGCACAACGTCCGGTAACGGGGGTAGATCGAAATCCTCGATGGTTTCGTTCGGACTTTGATTGTAACATACTTCCTGCTGATCACTCTGCAGCTGATCGTGAAATTCTCCGGGTTGACAGCACATCCGGATGCAGCTCTTCACCAGACACGGGCAGCCCCGCAGCTGGCCCTCCTCGTCTCGGTACTGGGTCGAGTTTGGGAAGGTCATCCCATCGAACATTACCGATCCGTTGGCAAAAACTTCGGTCGCGTTCTCCAGATTGACGGACAACAGATCATGACATGGCTGATCGGTAATCGCGAGAGTAAAGATCACTAGGAGCAGCAGTCCAGGCCAGATGACTCTTGTTGGCGGCATAGCTGCGCGACTGACTTGGCGAAGTCCGCTGATCTTATGATCGCGCAGCTTCCTCTCCCTTCCTTCGACTTGTCTGTTGCGCGAAGCCATCAGTGGCTCTAAACACTCGTGAAAAATAATTGTCAGCTTAGAAATGAGTGATATTTTGAAGGTCTTCCGGAATTATCGACGTTAAAGATTTTTAAATGAGCATGTATCTTATATAGTTTATGTTCTCCACTAAATTTTGTATGTCTTAAACAAATTTTTATGCAAGCCCTATTCTTTTGAAAAGGAAAGAGGTTGAAATTTCTGTAATTTATCATGATAAAAATAAATTGAAATTGAAATATTAGGGGTTGAAATAATCCGGCGGTTCGGCTAATTAGTCAAAAGAATGAGATGATGGCTCAAATAAAAAAGCATCGCTATAATCTGTATTTGTTGAGGATGACAGAAAATAACGAAATAATTTCTGGGATCAATGTGCCTACCATTCGCCTGTTGAATGACAATGAAAATTACATTCACGCATTCTACATATATACCCAGCACTATATATGAATAAACGATTTAGCAGAGCCTTGAGACCTATACAAATTCTTTCGTAGCTTTTAGCAAAAACTCGCATTTCTTCTTAAATGAATTTGGATGTTGGCTTTAAATGAAAATGTGCCATAAGTAGTATAAATGTGAAAAATATCTATGACACTGCTCTTATATCTTTCCCAACAAAGAAAGCTCGAATGTTATCGATCTCGCTTCTGCTCAAAGACAGTATAACAAAAAAACTATTACTATACATTAAATTTTGAAAAGTCAGAAAATTAGTCGTTTTTATAGAAGTCTTATGCATACCCACGGCCATGCAGCTGTCCCTGTTGAGTACACTGTTGTAGATTTCGGCGTGCTTGATGAAGGGTAAAGACACGTAAGCCAATGTCATAGAAGCCGCGTGGGCCATTAGAGTCTTTCCGGGTAGATTCCTCAGCATCGGAAACAGCGAGTACACTGTGAAGGTCGCGATAAGAAAGATCGCCGAGAGCCAATTGCCAGCTGTTTCTGCCCAATGCATAGCGTTTTCTATTTTTTCCTTTTTATTTTCAGATAGACTATTACACTCTATTATCTTGGTTGCGTTGAACCTTCTTGAGTATGCCACACAGTAACTATCGGGCTCGTGAGAAGAAGTTTTTACTACTCCCTCCTTGCTGTATTTCAGCTGAAAGTAGCCATCGGCTGAGATAGTCGGCGAGTCGAACTCCTTAACCAGCGGACCGGACAGGTAGATGGAGAATTGAATGGGCGTCACACAACCCATCCTGTGTATCATGTAGAAATCCTCGTAGTCACTGACCACGGGGTCGAGTATACCGTCCGGTAATGGGGGTAGATCGAAATACTTGATGGTGTCGTTCGCACTGAGTTTGTAACATAGTCCCGGCCGATTACTGTGCAGCTTATCGTGAAATTCTCCGGGCTGACAGCAAAACCTTATGCACCTCTTCACCAGACAGGGACAGCCTCGGAGCTGGCCCTCCTCGTCCCGATACTGGGTCGACTTCGGAAAGGACAGTCCATCGAACAATACCGATCCGTTGGCAAAGACTTCAGTTGCGTTCTCCAGACTGACGGACAACAGATTATGGCAGAGCTGATCGGTAACGGTGGATGAAAAGGAAAGGTAAAGGGGGTAGATCGAGAGGGTAAAGTACAACAAGCCTAGCAGTCCGAGGGCACTTATTGACGGCATGGTTGCGACTGACTTCGCGCAGCTTCCTCTACTCTCTATCTGCAGCTAGGCTTCCTCGTAGGCTTCCCTTCCTTCGACTCTTTTATCGCACTACCACTGACTACGAACTCTTTATTTTTATCGCAAAAAATAATTATAAGCTTACAAATCAGCAATATTATAATAAATACTGCCGAAATTATCAACGTCGACAAATTTTTAATGAGTATGATGTGTCGTATTAGTTTTTTTCCAAGAAAACCGCTGACCTTGGGAAAATCCAAGAACTGGTCCGGTTAGTACTTAACACTATACATATCACGCTAATGCAGACTAATCAATTTTAATTTTAACAATTTTTTGAACTGTTGTTCAATAACGTTCACAGTAAAATGTAGTTATCTCTGCATCTGACATAAAATCAATATACCTATATCTACCTTTATATTACCGGCTATCTTAAAGAAAACATATTTCTCATACATTTATCATGACAAAACAAAGTTCATAAAAAATATAAAGGAACTCGACGTTTCTTTTATAGTATCAATAAAAAAATTAAAGTATATTATTTACCTAGAGCCTCACAGAGTGGTAAACAATCGAGGACGTGCTCATTCCCGAGCTGCGTGACAGCCAGTGCAAAATAAGCAACAGTGAGCACCGAGACATAAGCCCTGACGATGATCCCATGAATGTTCTGCAAGTCAGGTATGACAGTGTAAATGAAAAACGTTCCCATGAGAAATATAGCCGACATCAAATTGAAGATCGAGTAGAGTATCGGTATATGATAATCGGGTGGTGATAGACAGACGGCTATAGCCGTGACGCTGTTGTTATCCTCGTCCATATGCACAGTAATACAGTAGTCGATCTGTGTGATGATATCCGGTGAGGTGAGGTTCACCGTGAAAATCGTGCCATTTTCCAGTAAGTACAAATCGTCGACACCCGGGAAGATGTCGAAACTATCGGCTTGACAAGGATATTGGTAGACCAAAAGGAAGTCATCGGAAGTCTTGTTCGAAGGTTCTAGATCCGGAGTGTAGATCGGCGGAAATTCCGGCGCGAGTGTCGAATTGTCAGCTTTGATGCAGACGTCGTTCCTTAAGTAGTAGCCGGTCTGGCAGCAAACCGGTATTATGAACGGCGGGATTTCCGAAGAGAAGGACGATGACGTGTCCGTTGCTGTCTGCGAAATCAAAAGACATGCTTGGAACTGTTTGGTTTGCTTACGATTGGCTTAGAATTTTTATTGCCATATACAAAGGCGAGGGTATCGCACTGTTGGTGTCCGGAATTTTTTCTGTATTTTTTGTTGGTGCTCAACTGGACAGGTAGACTATATGTATATAACATATGCTCAATCGATTTTGCGGGTGAAAAGGTTCTTGGTAATATAAATTTTAAATTGTTTGTATTGTTCAGATGAGTTATAGTTTATGCGATTTATTATTTATACGCGCGATGTAAGAGAATGCGGGAGAAATCAAAAGTAGGCTATACCTCAGTGATTAATTGAAACTTATGCAATCAGCTACAGTAAAATAATATATGCGGATTCTTATATCAATTTAACTGTTACAGGAAAGTAATCATATGTAAATTTTTAAGATGTATAAAAAAAGAAATGTATAGTGATTAGAGTTACGTACGTTAAATGATGTGTCGTTATTTATTTATTTAAAAAAGTACGTAAATGTTACTTAACTCTACAAATTACTATTTTTGTTTTCAAAATACTTATATAGTTAATTAAGCGGTGGTTTAAAATTGTTATTAGATATGATTGGTTTCTTTCGGCTAATAGCTAATCAGCTAATATAAAAGTTGACTTAATACTAACAAATTCAAATAATTTTACGTTGGTATAATTTCAATTAATTTATGTTTTTATTGATAAGTGTATAAATCATATAATAACTTTTTTCGCATTAAATATAACTTCTTATAGATTGTTTAATTGCATAGATGTGAAACAATCGAGTTTTACATTACAATAGCGATATTCATTTATAATCAAAGGTCATAAACCTCTAATAGCATAAATCTACCTAGAATTTAATTTATCATTATTATAGTTTAAAGAAAATTCCAAAGGTAGCATTTGCGTACACGGGTCATTAAGATTCCTGCGTTAACGTCATTTGGATGTGTACAATGATACTCTGTGGCGTCATTACATTGAGTAATATTGTAATTTCTGCCTATATAAAGCCTACTCTGAAATTGATCTATACGTGTGAGAAAAAAAGGAAACAAGATTTAGCGAGAGTGCATGGAATTATACTTATGTTGGTCTTGAACTTTGAAAACAAGAACATGAATAATACATGCTGTTGACTAAAGAACACGGCAAGCACGATACACTTTTTGCCCGGCACCACATCAGTGATGCAGTATGTTTCTGATGCACAAAAACTCTCATGATTTATTTTTTGAATCTCATGACCAAACTTTTTATAGTTCAAGTCACAGGTTTAAGTCCAGATTTCTTTGTTTAGCAAGACGTCAAGGTGCTTTCATATAGTGCGGAAAGTTTATAGCGGAACGGAAAACAAATAAACAATACCGGAATTTTTTTTTCTTTCCGTTTGAAACGAAATTTCGTAACTGAATTTAACAATTTTCAATAGAAAAATGTAGGTACAATTTTGCCTTTAAATGTTATTTTTAATAATTAGACGTTAGGATTGCAAGCTAACTGAATCGTCACTTCATTCAATGCAAATTAACAGGCAATTTCTATTCGTTTTGCAGCCTGTTTATTATTTTTCTTGCTTGAAATTATTACATTTAACGAGTATAAATTTCTGTTTTTAAATCGTGCATGATAATTTACTTGCCATTACGTCGATCATTCGAGTTAATTTTTTCATAGCGGTGATTTCTGTGCTAATTATAGTTTGATTCTAGTAATCTAATACGAAATCGACATCAAGATGTTAAGCTACAATTTCCTAAAGTTGCACAGTTACAAGTTTAAAACTACTGGAACATTCGTATTTTAAAAGCTGAATGCGTTTACCACAACACAATTGGCAATTATACAAATTCACACAGAATTCATTTCATTGCTTGTATATATACCATAGGTTTAAGGTCTTCCTATTTGGCACTGAAAATATCGAATTTAAAAATAGAAACCACTCTAGATTTTTCGAACGATCAATTTCCGCTAACTTATTATAATTCGTTTCACTATCGTATACAATCTTATTTCAGTACGAGAACCTTTTCACCCGCATTTAGAAGCCAATCCAACAGCGCACAAAACTTAAAACCAGTGTGTAATAAAAAGCGAATCAACGAACTTTGTCATCATCAGAGTTCAGTAGCAACAGCTTCAAATCCTCTTGTTCGATAACTGGAATCAAGTTGTTCTCCGGATCCTCCCGAAATTCCCTCTTGGTCCTCTTGACGACGAAGACATCTTCTTCAACAGCAGCACTCGTCGAGATAAGTAACAAGCAACAGTAACCGATGAGCAGCATAACTGCAGCGGGTAAAGCCGACCGAGACAACGTTGGCTCTCCACGATACAACGCGATACTGATTACACGATTCATCCGCGAGGACTTCACCTGCGTTCGGTCGAGGCGCGCACTAACAGACGCGCATACATATACGCACATTCACGTAACTCTATTCGAGCGAGCTCGACACGAATAGCTTACAAAATTATTGCTGTACCATTTTTCCCACCCTTCTACAATATTTATCCATCGGCTGTGCCAGGAGTGGAAGGTAGGGAGGGACTAGTTTATAGACCGACTGCGATCGGTTTATTATCAGTTTACAGGCTGATTATATCGTGATAGACGTGATGGACTAATCTGACAGGCAGTTATAGCATGAGCTGCCCAAGCAGTAGGTCTATAAGAAGACGCAGTTTTGACATTGGTGACATATCGAGAAATATATGCACTGGGCGCGCAAATTTAGATGAGGGAAATGAATAACTGACGAGGGGAATTTAAAAACGCCCCGTTTCGTTTTAGCCGCATTTTGCCGCTGTTTTTAATTCTTTTGTTCCCGGTTAAAAATTTTCAATGGTATAATAACGCAACACACCGGATGATTTTGATACATTTTAGTACGTTAGTAAAGACTTGCGTACCGTGACACGTACATTCATGTATGTACGTTTTGGGTACTTTACGATTCGAACATTTAGTGCAGCATATCGACGCGCGAGTGTGAACAAAGCGCTGTCAAAACGTGTGTAAATGTACGACATTGTAATAGTATAGTCTACTGAAGTGTATTATAAAAACGTACGGTTTTAATTTCCGTTCCGGCTATTTAAATCTTTTTTTTTCAAAATTTAGCTTCGCAACCACGCGCGTTTACTATACATGTATTAAAATGTATCATACATGTCATGTCATTTCCCTTAAAAAAATGATAGCTTTCAAGAATTTTTAAATTTATATACTTCAATTTTTATTATCGTCTATTAATAAAGTGATTAGTTTGTTCTAGTTTTTAAATTTAGATTTAGATCGATATTTATGATCCCTTATTTGGATTTTAATTATTTTAGTTTGTGTATAATCAATATTATTACTTTGTAAGCTCAAAAAATCTCTAAATAAAAAGTTTTGCATACTTTTTAGAGATTAATAATAATGACCGGGGGGATAAAATTGAGCGTGCTGGATTTTGCTCGTACCATAAACGTAAACAGTATCTATATAACGAAGTTCTTATTTTTGGCAGCAAAGAAAGCTCAAAAAAGTGTCAACAAGCACGCGACAAACACATTAGTGAATTAGCAAAAAGTGATGATAATACATTGCTTTTTAATTTTAGAGTTTAAGAATGATATTATTATTGCGTTTGTATATGAATATTTGGTGTTTTGAATTATTCTGTGATAAGTCGTCTATGCATATGTATTTTGATATACTTCTATTAGGAATCTTTTAATTGTCATCATTTTTTCCTTACTTTTAGAGCTTTTTTGGGGAATGAAAGCTCGAACTCTTGTGAAATGGAAAAAAGGAACCGTTATAAGTATATCTATATCTTTGTATTTCCGACTATTTTAAGAGAACCTAATTAACTGTGTACCTATATATAGCAGATGGAACTGCTAAAAATTAAGTAAAACTTTTTACCATTTCGCATATATATTTATCGTCAAAAAATAAAGTTCATGAAAAATATAAACGAACTCAACGTTCCTTCATAGTATTAATAAACAATTACAGTGTAACACTTACCTAAAGACCGGCAGATAGGCAACCGAACGAGAACAAACTGATCTCCGAGCTGCATGACAGCCAGTGCAAAGTAAGCAACAGAGAGCACTGATACGTAAGCTCTGACGATAATCCCGTGAATGTTCTGCAAGTCGGATATGACCGTGTAAATGAAAAACGTTCCCATGAGAAACATAGCCGACATCAAATTGAAGATCGAGTAGAGCATCGGTATACTAGAATCAGGCGGTAGACAGACGGCGATAGCCGTGGCGCTGTTGTTATCCTCGTCCATATGCACGGTTATACAGTAATCGCTTTGGGTGAGGATATTCGACGAGGTGACGTTCTCTATGAAAATCGAGCCATTTTCCAGTAAGTAGAATTCGTCGATTCCTGGATAGATGCCGTAACTGTCGGCTTCACAAAGATATTGGTAGACTATGAGGAAGTCATCGGGAGTCTTGTTCGAAGGCTGCAGGTCTGGAGTGTAGATCGGCGGGAATTCCGGCGCTAGTGTCGAATTTGCAGCTTTGATGCAAACGTTGCGCCTGAAGTGGTAGCCGGTGTGACAGCAAACCGGTATGAACGATGAGAATGACAATGGCGTGTCAGTTGCCGCCTGCGAAATTAAAAAATATATGCTCGGGACTGTTTTGTTTGCTTCTGATGAGTGGTTAAGAGTTTTTATCGCCATATATCACTGTTATAGCTTTGTTGGTGCCCAGCTAGACAGGTAGATTATATATACAGACAACAACATGCCTGATCAATTTTGGGGGTGAAAAGGTTCTATGTAATTGTATAACGTTTAAGTTATTAGTATCTATAACGTAAGCAAATGTGGGAGAAATCCAAAGTAGGCTAGACCTCAGTAATTAATTACAACTTATGCAATCAGCCGCAGCAAAATAAAACGCAGATTTTTCTGTCAATAGGTATGTCATATAGATTCCTAGTGAGGAACATTAAGGTCTTCCTATTTGGCGCTGAAAATATCGAATTTAAAAATAGAAACCACTCTAGATTTTTCGTACGATCAATTTCCGCTAACTTGTGATTCATTTCACCATTGTATAAGAACCTTTTCACCCGCATTAGAAGCCAATCCAACAGCGCCCAAAACTTAAAACCTCAATACCAACGAGTAATAAAAAGCTAGTCAACGAACATTGTCATCCTCAGAGTTTAGTGATAACAGCTTCAAATTCTCTTGTTCGATAAGTGGAATCAAGTTATTCTTCGGATCCTCCCGAAATTCCCTCTTGGTCATCTTGACAACGAAGACATCTTCTTCAACAGCAACACACGTCGAGACAAGTAACAGGCAACAGCAACCGATGAGCAGCATGACTGCAGCGGGTGAAGCCGACCGAGACGACGTTGGCTCGACACCGTACAACGCAATACTGATTACGCGGCTGATTCGCGAGGACTTCACCTGCGGCTCCTTTCGGACGAAGCGCGCACAAACACTGAGACACGCACATGTACGCATCACGTTCACACAACTCTATATACGAGCGAGCTCGACACGAATAGCTAATTATTGCTGTACCATTTTTCCCACCTTTCTGCGATATGTGTATCCATCGGCTGTGTCAGAAGTGGAGGGTAGGGAGGGACTAGTTTGCAGACCGTCTGCGATCGGTTTATTATCAGTTTGCAGGCTGATTATATCGTGATGGACTAACCTGGCAGTGGTCGTGCAGACCATACGAGTGAGTTGCGTGTCGCGACACTACTGTTTGCCAAAGAGACGGTTCGCTACGATCGATTGTTCAGTTTTAGAATACTAAAAAATTTCGTTTGCTAAAAATAAAAACGGCGAGAATCGAGGCGGGATATATAGCCACCACGACGACAAGCGGTGCGAAGATAGTGGCATTGACTCGTTATGAGTAGCGTTTTTATTTTAATATTTGATGATGATCTGTTCAAGGCCTTGTATTTGTAGAGATAATCTTTCGATATTTATATGAGATTTTGCTTTTTGCATTGATTATCTGGATGCATGTAAATGTCTTGTTTTTTTCAAAAACAGTAGTTGCCAGGAATTTATAAACATGAATTGCGTGGATAAAATAAATCTGGAAAATTTATCACTGGAGCTTTTTGTTTGATATACCTGTATCGTTCAAGAGAGCGCTCAAGATCATGTCTATTTATAGGCTTGTAACTTGAACAATAATTACGTGACACGTAATTTCCAAAGTTGTTAATTCTGTTTCGCCGAAACAGTTTCAAACCAGTTTTCGATCAGTTTACATTTTTATAGATTCAGTATGCAAATTCATTGGTTACAGCGAATATTGCAAATTTCAAAGAAAAGAAAATCAATCAACTAATAAAGTCTTCTTGGGCATGGAAAATTTGAAGATAAATCGATTGTTTTTGTACAGTAAATTCAATTACTTTATACCATAAACGATTACCATTGTCAGCCAAAAATTCATAGTAAAAATGATGTTTACTATAATATACCATTCTTTCTTTACCATATAGAACTATTAGTGCAGGAAAACTGCAGTAACTAGAGATATGAGCGAATGAGCACAATTATGCGAAGAAAACTAGCGTGACAATAAATTTGTTTTCACTTCTCTATAAATAATTTCTATATCTTCAACGGGGAAAATTTAGTAGCTATAATTCTATCGAACAAGATTCTTAATACATTTTCAAATAATATATAATATGAAAAAAATAATATTTTAAAAATATTTAATAATTTGATATAAATGCGAAAATTTGTTTAAAATGAATAACCAAGTTTAATTTAAAACAGAATTAAATTTCTATACATCTTCGGATTTAACTTCACTTTCAGAACGCACGTAGGGCACTATAAGACGAGCCATAAACATTCATTAAGTAAAGCTAATATAGACTGTTCCGGAATCTCAACTACGTCACCTTTACTTTGCAAGCACTCCAGCACCCAAGTTGCGTTTAAGCCTGTATAGGCAGGGTTGTGGCCTATCCCGAAGAGCTCAAATTGCCTCGAGGAGGGTCAAACGTTAAATCCAGCTTAAGTCGCTATTTATAGCAATGCTTAATCTTCGATTTGTTCCTGGATCTGATAAATGCATAGTCCTTCTTTTCTAATTAACTTGGGATAGCCTATATACAAAGGAAGATTAATTTTTCTCCTGTGGATATCGTGTCGACTTTAGATAGCGTTAGCGTTGACATTTTAATGTATAATTTTATATATTAACTGTTTGATTTGCAAATTAAAAATTTCTAGTCAAATCATTGACGAATGCAAAAAGAGAAGTTTTCAAATTTACGACAAAAGGAAACGATTACTTCTTTTATATCATGCCTCCTTATCCGTTTCATTATGACTAATTGAAGCTTATCATTGTGGTCACACCCAAAGGTAAGTTTTTATATTTTTTATTTTATTATTTTTGTTTATATCTACTATGTAGAGAGCAAAAATTCAAAGAGCTGTAAATAGGTAGAATATCCGTTATAAAAAGAATTGCCGTTGCTGCATTTAAAACATGTTTCATCCCTTTTTAGATTATATGTAAAAGTTTTCTTCTGAAGCTTATAATATATAAGTATTTAAAAATTATTAAGGAAATACGAAAATATAAAATTAAAGTAAAAGTTTTTACGAAAACACAAATGCATTGTACGTATATACATTTGTGTTTTTGTAAAAACTTTTACTTTAATTTTACATTCCCGAATTTTACTTTTTTTTAAATTTTTAGAGGTAATAGAGCTCACGTTATACGCTAAAGACGGTTTTACAAGGGCGATATTTCGCACGTACTTTATGAGAACGGCTTTTACGATCTTCTAACAATGTAGACTCTTTTGTGCTACTTCTAGCCCAAACATCTAAATTAAAATCTAGTGATTCGAAACCACATAAAATTTTTTATATAGCTATTCCATGAATGCATTATATTGTATGCGCATTAAATACATGAAATTGCAATTAAATGAAATTTATTAATTTAAAGAACACTTTAAATTGCGATATTTTAATTTTTATTCATTCAAGCACTACAGATTATTTATTAGACAATGAAAAAACTTTATAATATTGTTATCAAGCTTCAATGCTTTACTCGAGGGCATTCTTGAATACGTATGCATTTCCCATTGAGATTTTCACGAACATATCCGTGCTTGCAGACACATTTCTCTACGCAATCGGTCTTTCCTATACAACGTTCGCCCGTCCTGTCATCGTTGTTAATATCGTCACAATTTCTCTCACAAGTTGGACCACAAGAGTTGAACAATTCATGAGCGCCACAGTCGTCAGCGCTTCGTTTTACTGAATTACTTCGTTTGTCTATCAAGGAAAAAAAATCTTGTTAAACATAATATGAAATTTTAGTTTTAAATAATTTTTTATATTGTTTAATAGCAATCTTATAATTTTTGTCATAAACTTGTGTAGTTATTACAGATGAAAAAGTGCGAATGTAATTTGCAGTATAAATAAAATATTTTTTATTGGTATTCATTCAGTGCCATTTTTTTCTACTTATTGTACAAAAACACCTTGATGATTTAAAACATGACCTACTCATCGTTTTATTTGAATTAAAGGACGTTCAATTGTGATTAATGATTGTATACTATATCAATAACTGCGTTATTGTGAGAAGCTTGAACAATTGTATTTGAAGCTGCTAATTCTCGTTAGCTTTCATTATCATATTATTTCTAAAAAGGTACTTACCAATATTATCCACTTCATCGTAGTTGAGAGAATTCGCTGAGCTTAAAAGTAAAATAAAAACTTGCAAAACCAAGAGTGAGCAGATGGACTTCATTTTTCTTTTGCGTTTCAAGACGTTGTAGTAATACACGCAACTGAACTGCAGCATTAAATAGTCTGCAGCGATGGTAATTAAAACGACAATCTTAAACCGGCAGCTTGCAATATGATAGCAAACTGGTCTCGGTCAGACCAATATTTCTTCCTAACCGGATGCCACGACGGAATTTAGCATCCTCAAAGACGATAACGCGCTGGCACATGGGCTATTTTATAAAGGAAATGCACCATTACGATATACTTCGTAAGTAATATGGCACCAAACAAGGTAATATTTTATAGGTGTGTCTGCTAACAAGGAAAATAAAGACAGTATTGTAAATATCGTCACGTGAAGTAGCCAGGAGAAAAGCAGTGATTTCAGTGCGTGGAACGTAATAACTAGAAATATTTACTTTGTGTTACAATTACAAATATATAAATTAAAATTATAAGAGTAAATTTTGTTAAAGTATAAAGCAATTTCTTTCTTAGAAATGTTCAAATCTTCGTTAAATCATAAAAGGAAGAAAATCGATAGGTAATATAAAAATTATTTGAAGAAGTACGTGACTGTTTGCTCGTTTTTTGAAGAATTGATATATATTGTTGTAACAAATAAATGAACAAGTAACGTAATTTGAAATTATTTGCTATTGTTGTCATTGATTAAAGTATAAGGCTGAAATTAAAAAAAAAGAAATTTTTTTCTAATCTCTGCCATATGTGCGTTCACGATAAGTGCCACCTATTCTAAACTAACGGAAAATCTCTTGATTCAAATTACTCAACAACATAGATATTATACTGTCCAGCCTCAATCGGTAACATAGAACACTTTCTGGCGTAGAATAATCCATATTATACTATTATCTACAGAAAATTATGTGCAGCATGATATTACAAACATATAATGAGTTTCGCTATCAACCAGTTTATGCATTAAAAGTTATTTGACGAAACAAGAAAATCATCAACAATGAGAAATATGTTACAAGCACAGTAAAAAAAAATAGTACTTTGACCTCTGAACTTGATGTCGCTGTGCAGACTATTTTAGTAATTACTTTTTTTACGTTATATTGGCTTAATAGTTCCCCAGAGTTCTTTGGAAGTAATTTCTTTCATAACATTTTTTTGTGCGGGTAGGCTAAATTGGCTAATCAACGCTCAATAAAGCCCACAAGTTCTAGTTTGGTGTATCTTTGCGTCTTATATAAACGCAATCAATTTTCGGCATTATGCTACACTACGACATATCACATGGATAAAGTGCAACACACACACACACACACACACACACACACACAATATTCCAAAACTCTCACATAATTACGCCATATACCGAGTATTGAAATCAAACTAATTTCAAAATGCACTATTGACTCTAGACTCATCGATCGCTAATCTTCATAATGAAAATGCTCAGCCAACCAAGCAGTCGGATCATCAGCGCGTCGTGCATACACGCAAAGATCATAAATCACAGGCAATTAGCCAAAGAAAATCAAGTACAAGCGAGTTCCCTCGAATTTGCTGATACAGCACTAGTGCCCAGCGAACTGTGTACTTATACTCGGACTGTGCAACTAATAGAGTCCCGAAAAAAAAACGAAGAAAATTAATGAAAAGGTCAACCTTTAAAAGCGTTCACGCGTGGAAATGAGATTGCGCAGGGGAGGATAGGTATGTCCGTAATAAACGGGGCACTTCGACAGCACCCTATAGGAGTACTGCAGGCTTCTGCAGATGCACTTCTCTGGGACGACGTTGGATAAAATAGCTTTCGGGATGGGATGACGACAAAAAAAAGGACGACGCGTTTTACGGTCGGGGAAAGTGTAGTCCTTTATTTTTGCGACGCTCTCCCCCGGAGCTGAAAAATTCGCAGAGACGTCTCTCTGCGATTGGCTCGCGATTAAGAAACTTTTTGCTAGCGCGACGGTGGCAGGTCTTCTTATCGAAAAAGCGTCCGCGCATTTTTATACGGACTGTGTGCAGTAGCCGCGCAGGAGCTTCGTGGAAGTAGATGACGGTCATTAGCGCGAAATAGTTTGTAATTCATGCAGACAATAATGAACGAACTAAACGCCTTTTAATTAGAGGAGCTGATATTCTGGCGAGGAGAAAAAACTTTGTTAATTTCAGGTTTCTTTGCAGCTGCAAGGATGCTATTTGCATGATTATTAAGCAAATGCAATTTATCCGGAATCGCGTCGAGCTTTTATCAGAAGAACTTGTTAAGCTTATACTTGCTTATATTGTTCCGGACAGAAATCGTATAGTTTTGAACTATTTTAGTTTTAGGATAATTGTCATACTGAGTGGATAATTGTTGAATTATCCAATGATTGTATGTGGCGAAATATCTGTTGGATGTTTGAAATAGTCTAAAATTAGAAACCTTTTTTGAAAAGGCCGCGGAAATTAGGCGCCTGTTTTATCGCGCGAGAGCTGTTTTTCGACGAGTCTCGGAAAACTGTAGGGCCTTTGTTTGGGTCTAGTGTGTAGCAGCGCAGATGCCAGCGGGCAGTCGCGAGTCAGCAGCCAAAGGGCTTGGATCGAATACGTAGATTTTCGAGTATAAGTTAGTTTTTGCGTATAACGTCACAGGAATAAGTTTGATTTTTGAATAAATGATCTCCTTTTGAGGATCTTTGAGTTTTAGTAGAGTCAAAACTGTGTGTTTTATTTATTTTATTCATAAGAAATTCCTCTCCCCGTGAAAGTACGTTTCAGAGCGAAACATATATGTTAATGCGTAATGGATTTGTATACGTTTACGTAATCAGCTCTAGAACTGAGGTGACAATTTATTGATAAAGTTGCTAAGCGTATAATTCTGAGTTATATCCGCGTTATAAAAGTATTATATTTTAGATCAAGCTTGGCGTGAAGCGACATACTTCCTGTCCTTTTTCGAATACTTTACGATATTAAAGCTTTCACCTGCAAGACCTTTTATGATCTACTTTTAATAGCCGGTCTCATGAATAATCTCGTAATTCTGTCGAGCTCAAGTACAGCGACACGTTTAAAATTAAATTGTTGTAGCCAGGATTCGATCGATACCTGTCACAAAAAAGCTTTCCCTTATAAATCAAATGGCCGCAGGGCCCACAGGCAAATAACGTGGAGTAGAAATTCTTGTGAAAAATTTGCATTGCTCTGAGAATTCAAATAATTTTTCAAAACTTGCTAGATTCCACGAACAATTCTTGCTGTAGATGTGCGGTAAAACGAACTTTATATTTTAGATCGGTCTTCCGACAGTCCATTAGTCAGCAAATAAGATATATTCTTCTTCTTTTTCCTTTTACGACATCGCCATGCATATACTTAATCAAAATATTTCTGAAAAACACCTATCCAAAATTTTGTTCTTATTTTAAAAATAGATATATCGTTTCTTACTTATTTTTGAAATTCTTTTGATCCAAGTCTTGGATTTAAAATAAAAAATTTTAATAATGTAGTCATTTCCGGAATTCGCTGAGAACTAATTTAAAAAGTCAAAATGAAATCTAAATTTTTTACGACATATACGAGAGCAGATATTTCCAGTGCCAATTTGAAGGAAGTGAAAAAAAGTCGTTAAACAGTCGTACATGCGCAGTCGGATCAAGCGCCTGTCAGCATTCGTCTGTTACTACTTCCATGTATAACAAGTAGCATAGCAAGAATGAATATATATTATCTTTTTTCGAATTTTTTTCTCTGTTACAATATATTTCCATATTGTTTTAGTTTTCTCAATATAGATTCTCTGCGAATATTTTTTATATGTTTACACACAAAGCATAAACGTTATAATAGCAAAAAGTCGAAAGTATAGAGAGTTGTTTTTTTTCTGTCGGATAAACGTCAAAAGCCTTTAGGATCGAAGCAACCCAAATTTCATGAAATATATATACCTATAGATCGTTTCAACCCTTATAAGCGTAGACGAAAGGTAAAAGAGATCTCAAATAAATTATGCTCAGAATATACAGCGTGATATAAATGTAAGTAGATTTAGGCTAAATCTGGTAGACGTGTGCTTAATGCATATATGGTGAACATTTGTCTATATAAAGCATATACGGGGGTATGAACTATGCTATTACGCATAAATGGGGCCAATTTATGAAGGAAATGTGGCAAGGAAGCCGTAGTGATATGCAACTCTCGTTTGTAGCGTAAGGACGTAAATGACAGATAAAACCGCTTGTACTACTTTTTTAGTGGAGCCGTTGAAACCTTAGAATTTTAACACTCAATCAAACAAAAAATCCTTATCTATATTTAATACAAATTTTTAAGTTTTACACTTTATCAATTCAATAAAAATCCAATAGTTCGATGAAACAAAAATTCACACACTTAATTACGTACTTTCATTAGAAAGAGCACACACGTGCCATTTAAAAATAATGATTTCCTAACTCTCGCGAATGTCGCACGTGCGCCTACGAGTCGTAACTCATCTCGAATGCTAAGCCAAGCATACGTGCTCTTGAAAAAAAAGAGAAAATCCAACGCATACAAAAAATAAAATTTTCAAAGCACCACACGTCGATCCTCTGCAGTTACACCTCTATCTCTCTATATACCTGCATATCCAGCGAGTCGTATAATACGTAAGTCAGACGTAAAAGCTCACCGCGCGGTGTGTCGTTATATGTTTGTCGATATGTAAATGCGCTTCGTAGAGCGCATAGAGTCCACGCATACACACCGCACCCTTTGCGCAAACACATCACATGCACGCGAGACTTTATTCTTCATTTTTCAAGAGCCTAACCCCACACACTAGGTATATAAAGACTTTATTTTCGTTGACACGACATTTTCGCCCACAGTCCCAAAAGCGTGGTTTTATAATGCTGCCGGCTCGAGTATATGTACATACATATCATGGCTTCGCGTGACGGGGTTGAGTTTTCGTCGCTCGGTTGCCCTTGGCCGAAAATGAATGAGCGTGTTGTGTGTGTATATGTGTGTATAATGCGACGAAGGTGGAGATGGTCGCTGCGACAGTGTTAATTGTGACATTAGCATAATATTTTATTTTAGGTAGACTTGTGGTGGATTACGCCTTGGAGTGTAGCTTAGAAACTTTTGTTATGTAAAAAAAAGAAATGTAGAGTGTGTTATTGCTTTTACTGATATATATTTACGTATAAGGGTATTTAATGGCCTGTGTCGAGCGCTACGGAATGCTATTCTAGGATTTCTATACCGCTGAGCTCTAGGAATCGCTGACGGGTTTTCTCTTGAAATTTAAAGTTAAAGGGAATAACTCAAAGTTCATATGACTCGTTCAGAAAGCGACGTTCAGGGGTGAGTCGCAATTTTGGACTTTGATAGACATTCTTAATGATTGATTGATAGACGAGTTTTTAATGATTTTAAATTTAGTAACCTTTCAACTTTAGAGACTTGCAATATTCACCTCTACGAGAAAGTCAGTCTAGCATTTTAAATCTTTTTTACCTGTACAGTAAACCATGTGCTAACGTTTGCCCGTTCCCGAATTTCCATATATATTTCAGCTCTTTCGCGCTGTGTGTATATACGGACGGATAGTCACACGAGCATAAAGTTTTTTTTTACGAACTTTTTGTTTTTTTTTTTTTTTTGCATATTTTAACAAGCCAAGAGAGACTCAGTTCTCAGGCATGCATGGCTTTTATATCGCGCTTAATAAAGAATTATAGTTTTCTTTATGATAGAGCTTTGAAAAGCGAAAAATAAGAGGAGACACATTTTCGTTTTTACTGCGCGCGTCCAGTCTGAAAAGAACTTTATGTTTTGCTTCGTCCGAAAGTTTATCTTGCGCAGAATGTGACACCTTGAATTTGATGTGTTAATTTTCGCATGGTTGACCGCGATGAAAGAAAAAAAATTGCAGAGTGTATTTCACAACATACAGAGTTTTGCAGTTTTAATTTATTTACATATACCTATAAGTTTATATACAAATATCGTCGAACAATTTATTGGCTTGACCCAACTCTGCAGCGCACTGCAGTGAAAAAGTTTTAATTACGCGGGATATTAAAAAGTCATTTTAGAATACGACGCTTAGAGACATAAACGATCAAATATATATACACCGATGATTAACGCTCTCGCTCGCGCGGCCGCAACATATATCCTAAAATAAGACTGTTTACAAAAGTTTGAAAACCCTTTAAAAATGTATATATACACAAAGTTAATAATAGAAAATTCAATCGTAGAAAGTGGCACTTGAAGATTCCAAGCTTTTTTGCACCTTGTTTTTTTTTTTAATAGGCCGTGATAATATATTACAGCGAAGATTTATGAAAGATAAAAAAAACACTCGCCACACCTCGGAGTTATTATGTCAATTAAAGTTAAAGAGACGCACGCGAGCGTCAAAGCCCGTCGTAAAAAAGGCCCAGATTAAATGTATTAAAGAGTAAACTTTCGGATTGTAAATTCTATTCGCCGGCGAATCCGGAGCGTAATTGTCTTTCGTCTCTCTCTCTCGTTAAAAGATTTAGAGATCGAAAAAGCAAGAGAGTCTACTGTCGGCTCGATTTGCTTACAAATAAATAACGTTTGATTGGCTCTAAAAATAGAGGGATAAAAGAGAGAGCATCGTATTTATGTCAGGATCAAAATAAACAAAGTTAAATGAAACATTTTTTTAAAGAATGTGGTAGCGTGACCTTATGCACTCTATTCGATGTTGATGTTAATATACGATGAAAATGTCGATTTCTCATTAGTTTCTGTAACGAAAGTCTGGGCTATTTATGCCTCCGCTGTACCCAGTAATTTTTGTTGCTACTGTTTGAGATTTTGAGATTACCAGAGGAAGAAGATTATTTTTACCAGTGACGCAACGCGGTAAGCAAATGCATTGTTCGCTCGAAAGCTTTGAAATTGAACGAATCGCAAAAACTTTTATAACTATTATCGACGTCATTTGTAATTTTTTCGGGTAATAAAAAAGTTTTAATGTTGCTTCTACTTCAAAAAGGCTTCGAAATCGAGTCATCAAAATTTAAATTTTGCAGTGATAAAAGAGGCCTTTAAGCACACACATTTATCACCTTATATACTGCACAGAGCGATTATAATGAGTTATCGAGCGCTCGGATTCGGGAAAAGCAAAAATGTTAGTTTTTCATTAAAGCCAGCCAAACGAATCTTTTATCATTATAAAATACAAGTGAAAAATGAAAATGTTTTCTCGTACACACGACAGAACTTAAAGGGTCGCGTCCTGAAACTAATAGAAAGTGTCAAGCAGCAGTATAAAAACGTTGGAACAGTAGACTATACTAATGATCGACTCTCCGAAAAAAGTCCCAACCCGCAACAATGACACAGGACACCAAAGTCAACAAAAAAAAAACGCCATCAATCATATACGTACACACACTATATATACATAAGTAAACTCACCTAAAATATGGCATACGGTAGAGAACTCAACGAAATTCGTAGCAAAAATGGTAGAGTAAGCTGACAGCAGAGAGAACACGTAGCACATGAGAGTCTTCCCGTAGATGTTCCTCAGCTCGGGTATGATGGCATAGACGAGAAAAGTGACGGCGAGAAAAGGAACCGACAGTACATAACCGATTCGCACGACAGCCGAGGTCTCCTCCTCCGGTTCTGTTGGTTTCTCGAGACAAACGAGGACAGTCAAACCTGTTCGACCCATCTGTCTGTCGACGCAGAAGAGGTCAGCGCTGAAGAGTCCGGTACTCGCGATGTACAAGCTTCCATTTTCGTGTAACACGTGGGCGTCCTCGGCGTACTTCTCTGGGTTCAGGTCCATGAAGACGAGCTTCTCGGCGCAGACGTGTGAGCTACTGGATTTGAACAGCGTAAACCAGTCGGTGATGGTTGGACGACTGGTCAGCTGGTCCCGCATACTCGAGGTCGTCCTTTGTGGGTCGAGCTTCAGGTCGTCCTGTACACCTACTTCATCGTCCGGTTGACAAGGATCCACTCGACTGAGACTGGTTGACAGTATCTCTCCTGGAGCACAACACTTTCGGAGACAGGGTTTTGAAGCTACGTGACAGACGCAACCTCGTGTTCCGTTACCGTCGTGCCAGTGACTTCCTACAGGGTAGGTCTTGTCCTGGTGCACAAGGTCGCCGTTGTCCTCGAGACGATACTCGTCTTCGGGGATACCGATGGACAACACTTCCGGACAAGCTGGTGGTGTCGAATTCGTGAGGTTATTGTCGCACTTGTGACTGGGCAGAGGCGAGAGACACAGAAGCAGCAGGATCTGCACTTTGGACACGACGCACTTGCCCATTATTGCACGAGTGTGACTTCTTTTCTAGGCAGGAGGACACATGAGGACGGCTGCGTTGTTTGCTTCACGTGCAGCTATGCAATTACTTACTCGAACGAAAAAAGCATGACGCGCTCGATAATATATCACTTTTTTGTCGGTCGTTATGTATGTATAATTTTTTTTTAACATAAAAAGACACCGATAGATCTACAACAACGCAATGCAGCAGTATAGGTGAAACCGCTAGGATGTTTTCTCTAACGTAATTAAAAAGAGCGTCGTAAAGAATTTTAAATTTACGAGCTCGCGCGCGGCCTTTGACGTTAATTGAAACGAAGACGCGTCAAGTATCTCAATAACAATCAAAAGAGAGCAGCGTGTGTGTGTGATCCAGCCGACGTACGTTCCAAGCCTGTACTGTCGATTGTAGCGAAGGAATTTTTTCTATTATACTAGGGGTTTACAGGAGAATGCACGAGGTATGCGTGTATGTGCGTTATAATATAGTTGCGCTATATATATACACAGAAGGGGAGAGAGAGAGAAAGCCGGATTGCGCGTAGAAGCAACCGCCCCTAGTCGCGGCACGCGACTAACTGACGGTGTGCGGGGATTTCGATTTTCCGCGTTCCCGCCAAAGGCAGCATCTATATAGACAAGTATACTCTCTCTCTCTCTCTTTCTCGGTACCTCACGCGCAGCTACGTATATATAGCAGGTATATGCGCGCGCGCGTGCGAGCGGTATTATGTATATACACACACACACACCTATAGAGTATAACACGTGTGAAGAGAGAAAGAGAGTAATGTATATATAAGAGTGAGGGAGTATTAGTGAATGGAATAAAAGGGAAGTGGAAATGGAAATGAAAGTAGGGAAGGAGATGAATGCTGATTAATGGGGGACGAAATGCAAAAGGAGCTTCTGCGGCTACTGATAAATGGTGCTACTGTGTGGTATTATTAGCGCGCGAGAGAGAGAGAACGTGCCTTCAACAGTATATGCTTGTTTGTTTTTTGCGGGAAAGATTGCATTTTCCAGAAGCTTTTTGTGGCTAATCGCGAGAAAGCTGACGTTGATTGTTATATGCGCGCGGAGCTATACAATGGTAATGTGATCGCGCTCGCTATTTGACGGAAATGAGGGTGCGAGAGATGTTTTGTAAACTCGGGGTTTTACTTTTTTTTTTGACGACGGAAATAGACGCTTCCGTATACATATTCTCTGTTATGCATACAATACAATCGTATTATTGTCTGAATGTATATCCGAAACGCTTCGAACTTTGCAATATACCGTTATTATCACATTGAAGTAAAAAAAAGACACAAGCCGCAAAAAAAATAAAGTGGTACTGCACTTTCTTTTCTTTGTATATAAAAATAGTCGCGGTCGACCGCAGTTATTTCTCTTCCGAAGTAAGGTAGCGATGCTATCTCGCGGCGATAAGGGATATTCGTTCTTTTTTATTAGTCGTGCGGCTCGTGTACTACTACTGCGGTGTGCGCCTACAGACACTTATAAACTGTGCCGCTTCAGCGCGGAAAAGGACTCGGCTGCCGCTGCTGCAGGCGCAAATTCGAACGGACCGCATGAGAGTGCACCACTTGACTTGCGACCGAATTGCTGGATGGCGAGATTGACATTACCGACTCGAGCTGATCGATGGTAATGTATAGTCGATATTTTCTTTTTGGGTTATTGTGATATGAATGGTTTTGAAAATGTTGATATCAAACGGTTGAAATTGCCGAAATTTAAAATTGCCGAAAAATAAAGTCACGACGGCTAAAAATGCCGAATAATAAATGCTGAAATATGACTGTTAAAGTAAAATTTAAATTAAACAAATCTTAATTATCGGCATTTTTACCCGTCGTGACTTTATTTTTCGGCAATTTTAACTTTCGGCAATTTTACCCGACGAGATTTTTTTTTCAGTGCTTTTGACTTTTGGCATATTTATACTTGTCTGTAAAATTAGCTTTCGTTACATTTCTCCCCACCCGAACTTGAGCGTATAAATAAACATTGCATAGAAATCGTGAAACTTAATATATACATATAAGTAACCAATGTTTTGAAATAAACAACTCAAGTTATAGTATGAGCGGCCGAAGCTGTAGACCCAACAAGACAGTTTTGGCATAGCTAGCACACCGCTATATATGGCATTGTGGTTGCAGATTCTGATGAGGGAAAGAGAAAAAAGTGCCTATGCGCCACCTATCGTCCCTAGCCAAAGACTATAGTAGAGAGCCGAAAAGTTGAAGCGGTGGAGAAAAGGCCAGTCCAAAACTGTTTTGTTTTAGGATTAAGTATACTCGGGCTTCGTAGTACTAATGCAACTGATTCCGAATGCTCCAACACCGTTAAGATTACTGGATTTTTTTTCTTCGTGAAACTAAATTTACTATTGAATACTACGCTAATTTTACATACCTAATTATTATAAAATACATCAGATTAATTGAATAATAATCACAATTCAAACTTGCCGCCTCAGAGCTTGCGATTCACAAACTCACCAAGCGCATGCGCGTTCCCTCTTAATACAGATTTTTTTTCGTTTCAAATACTTATTATACGAAGAGGAGCATATAGAGCGCAAGAGGCTAAAGGCGGAGTGTGAAAGTTTATTGTGAAAAGGCAGAGCTATACTGGAATATACACACGACATGTGTAGTGCGAGAACAGCCCGAACACGCAAACTACTTTTTTTATAGATTCTTTTTACGAGAACACTCGCTCGCAGGGTTATTACCGTAATTTTGTTGTGCTCGCCGGCCTATGGAAAAGCTGTAATCATGCTGCCGGTCTTTTTTTACAATGCCTCTCGGGTTTAATTTTTGTTATTCCGCTATATCCCGCAGGATTTCACGGTATATTATTTTTTTACAGAAATCGGTTTGGTAGTTTAATTGGGGACTATTACACGATAAAAATTGCTTCGGGCCAGTATAAGATTTATGATTCGCTTTTCTCGCTGAAACTCGTGGTATTTGCATACTATGCAATTTCATGCACGTAAGAAGTTCATGTATAACTCGAATTTTTCACAATTTTTCCTGCATTGTTTTTGTTCGACTCTATATATATATATATACGAAGCCGCGCGTCGTTCCTTGGATTTAATAAATGGCATGATAATTAGCAAAAGTAGTTTAAGGTCGTCTTGATCTGATTGATCTAGACAGGCCGTCGTCTCGTGCGCTCGGCACAATGTTGCGAATCATGCTTATTCCTGATGGCTATTTTTCAGAAGCTCTCTCTCGACACTCCTACTTTGGTGATGGATGACACTTTTCAATCTACGTAATGTAATTATGCAAATGCGCCGGTAGCGTGAAACTTGAATCCATCCTCAAACTTGATTGAACGTTTCGAATTAAAGTAAAACTTTATTATATATATCAACATCAAAATCGCATCTCCATGATAATTCTCCGTAATTAAGTGACCTGTCTGACCCACTGACCCCCACATGTCCCCCCCTGTGAACGTAATTTATGATGTTATTGCACTTATCGAGTTATATAAGGGGTATATGCACGTATGTGTAAGAATAAGACGTAATCTTATCAAGGTCTCGTTGGCGGACGTCTTTCTTGATCATCGGATCTCTTAGAAAAAAAAACTCCACCACCCCTCGGACTATATGCTATATTCTGACCCCCACGCGCTTCCTCGGTCAATTTGCTCGGAGATATACATTTGCGGACTCAGCTTCGAGTGGGGTCTCTGATTATAAAGGCGCATGGAAAATTTATCGGCTAGACTCTGCAAATTTGCGTCTTGCTAATTGAGGTATTTTTGCGGTTGCTAGAGTTTGGCGTGTAATTGAGATGTGAATGATTGAAGTTCTTTGATGGGATATATAATCAAACTTTTTGTGGACCGGGTTAATAATGTTGGATTGTATGTCATAAAATGCGGGTTTAATTTCTTAAATTATGCGCTTATGTACTTTTTACTCGAAGCGAATGCATTTCGCAGAATGTGAAATTATTGTTATGCGATAATATAATTTCACCGAAGTATGCTTTTCACTGAATGTAACGTATATTGCGTAAAGACAAAAGAAATATTTTAATATCTCCGCGTATTTTTGATAACTTTAACAAATATTCTCATTATTGCTAAATTTGTATTTTTCTGCTCGATCTTTTTCATTTATCCAGCGCGTGATATTAGACAACGTTTGCCTCAGATTGTAGAAACTCTCAGATCATTCGGTGTCTTACAATAACAATGATCAAAGATTTTATCTATCTCAAACAGCTAAAACAGAAGACTTTTCTTCGTGTATGAATTCGATGTACATATTTCGAGCTTTTAACAGTATTCAAGCTTATTTTGGTGCCTTCGAACTTTTTGTGTATTTTTTCTCACGAAAAAAAAAATCCAAACCAAGACCCCAATACGTAATTTTCAGCTCTACTATCTCTCTATACAACCCAGATCAGTACAAAGAATCTTTTCATTCTATTTTTGTTTACTGTGGCAGTAAACTTCTTCTGTACGGTTCTATAAAGCTATAAGGAGAGCCTTTCTATTTTTAGCAAAGACAATAAATGAAGATATTCTTGTTAATCGCCAAGCTAAAATAACTAAAAAGCTCCTTAAAATGTATTGTTTGTATCTAGTGCCATCGTGTATTTAAAAAAAAATAATCTAAATGTTCCAATTGAAGTAATAAACTCGATTCATACATGGCACTTCTACATAAAGTATTTCCTGAGTCGCTGCAGAATCTTTTATGATTGAAGAATATGCATTCAACAGATTGAAGACAGTTGAGCGAGTAGAATATATACTACGTCACGTGTTTACCAACCAGAGGACTATGAATACTCTTGTAACCGAATGCAGTCAATCTTTTCGTAACAGAAATACTACAGATGCAGGCTGTTCCTATATAGAGGATATGGGGCATGAACTATCTTCCCATTCACTTTGTCAATCATGATGTGAACTCATGATGACATTTCTAATGTTTTTGTATACTTATATCGAGGAAATACCAAAATATATCATTTTCAATTTTCGTCTAGTCTCATTGTTTTATTTCTTAAGTTTGGAATTGTAGAAAGTACCTTTGAGTCGATGCAAAGTAAATGCGTGTGTCATAGTGCAAACTTTGAATTACTTCCAAGCACGTATTTCTAAGTCACGTGTATTATATGTAAAAGCAAAGTCTGATACCATATTATAAATGACTTCTCTGAAAATTGCGCAAATTAGATTGGATCTAAGTAAGTGCTACAATAAAGTATAGTTATAATAATTTTTACTTTCGAAAATGTGTAAGAATAATTTGTTGTCTTCAAAAGTAAACAAATACAATAAACAATAAGTTTGGATAAATGCAATTTAACTCTCTCGAGAATTACTGGAAAATTTACTATGTATGAAACTACTAAACTCTTTTAAAGCCAGAAGATACTAGCATAAAGAAGAAAGCCATTATTGGCTTTCAATTCCGCTGTACATTTTGGTAAGCCCGCGTGATACTGAAAGGGTGAGTGCATCGAAAAAGTGCAGTAAAGTTAATTTTACGCTCGAGAATGTGGATAAAAACCAATGGGTAAACGAAAGAAACGTTATACATTAAAATATTAAATAAAAAATACACCAATCAATTTTGGCAATTTGGAAGTAATTTTTACATCATCGGTTTTAGACTATACGAAATGCAGAAACTATATAGATCTATACTAGGTGAGTGTGTGTTGTCGTCTTTTGGTGACTAATGTCTTGGAACTGACGCTCTTAGAGACCGGGAACCGTAGTCTCATCAATAAACCACAGGTCACGCTATTAAGACCTTTGCCGCTTACGACCGAATATCAGCTGTACAATGCATCTCAGCTATACTACTACATCTCTCTGTCTAAATTTACATATTAATGACGAATTTCAACAGTCTGTACCCATTATAAACACGATGTACGTTATTGAATAATTTTCCGAAGATATTATATAAGAAACGTGAAGTAAGTCAGAGCACGCGCAAATTTTTTCACAGCCTCTAATCAGACCCCACTGCGAGTTTAAATATGCGAGAAAGCATCATCAGCAGAGTAAATTGATTAACGTTTAGCTGTGTAGAGAGAACTTTCGAGGGTAGCTCTTTCGATGACTTTCGACGATTAAGAATGACGAGTAATAATACAAACACGCGATGATAAGATAACGGAAAGCCAATTTAGAAGGATAAAATATTTATTCGCGTTGATATTTACAATTTGCAATATTATAATCAAATTGGTATGTTATTTGTGATCGCAGAAAGTATAAAATTTAATAATTGAAAGCTGTATTAATTTTATCATCAGAAATTCTCGAGGTATTGGCAAGCAGTCGGATAAATTAAAATGAGCAATTTCCAAAATAACATATGGTATGCTAAACACAGCAATTTCATGCCAAACTGCACAATTTGGCACAAAACGCCGAACTATTATGTTTGATAAACAATAATGCCTGCGAACGTTTATTCGTGCGGATATGCGCATGCCACGAAATTCTCAATCTATATTTACTATCTTATTTACTGATTTTTAATCCAATACCGTGGTACACGTCGTGTATATATATCCCGTGTGTTATTTGGAAAAATCCGAAAAGTCTCTCTCAGTCAGAAACTGCGCAGTAACGTCATAGTAGAGCCACAACAAAAGACCATACACGCAACAGAAGATTTCAATCACCTGCCGAGACGTCGTGTACCTGAGGTTTAAAAACAATACAAGAGGGACAGTCTTCGACATCTTCAGAGTAAATCAGTAGCGTAGATTCGCCTCGGAAGCCTCAGTTCTCCAAGGCTCCTCGACCAAACAACACCGAGACTTTTCCTACTCCAAATCTATATCATTTCAAGTGGTACATACATGATGCAGTCAAAAAACCCTTCTGCACCGCAAACAAAAATCAACGAATGTCGCAAGTCGCAATCGAACAGTATACTCCTCTCTCTCTTTCAAACATGCGACACCCTTATCATCACTGCGCCAATTTACGTAAAATAGCTCGCGCAAGTAATAATCGACGTACGAGCACTCGGAGAAGGGGATGCGCTACAGTTTGAATACGAGCGTAAGAATTATATACGATATCGTCAGAAGAAGAGAGAGAGAGAGAGAAAGCCGCGCGCGATAAAATATATAACTCGGAGAGCGTCGGCCTCAAGAGTCACAAGTGCCCAGTCGGCGATCTGGAGAACATCGTAAACGTGTGTGTTGAGTTTTTTTCCACTGACGCGTGGCCGAAGACGGCGATGCTGAGAAGTGCAGTGTGAGCCAGAGTGAGCCGATGAAAGTGAGCGAAACGGAAGACCATATACTGAGTGAGTAACAGTTCACTGCTCTGCATTATAGGACGGACAGACGCGAGCTTTGTTCAACAGGTTGTTTCATTGGTTTTGGTGGATTCAAACTGTATTTCGGATGTGTTTTTATATTTTCTTTTTACTTAGAATTTTTGCAGTCGGTGCTGTTCATTTCGGTGTGTTTTTAAATAGCTGATGTCTTTGGAGTAGTTGTAAAATCGAAGGTGTAAAATTTTGCACAATCGATTGCCTAACTTATATACGATTGAAGCGAATTGTTGCGCAATGTACAGATCTTAGGCAACACAAATAATTGTTTCACAAACTTTGTTCGAATAATTCTTAGTTGCAGTAAGAACAGTGCTTATTATTTAATTAAATTATTGTCTGACGAAACAATGCTTCAAGATGCTTGTAAGAAAATTCAGTACAAATGTTGAACAATTAGATAACGATTTCAAGCTTGCAATCTTCTTCAAATATATATTTATTGTACACATACATCCACACTATACTGCAATCTCATTATATCAATCTCGCGATATAAATTATTTAACGTATATATGTAATCATAAATCAAAGTGCAAACTTTTATAGCTTCGCGACAACATTGTTGCAATTACGTCTCGACATAGTAAAAAGTAACTCGAGCTATGTTTTTTCGGCAGATCTACAAGAGTCCAGGATTAATTTCTAATCGAAACCGGTTTTGCGGGTTTTGGAATACAGCAGTAGCAGTAGCAGCAGCAGCAGTGCGAGAGAGATAATTTTTTTCTCTCGCCAAAACGACGGCTATAATCACCAAGTTACTCTGGAATTGCCCCCTTACAATTTTCGAGAAAATGACGAAGGGAAAGTTTGCACGGGAAACCTCGAGGCAAGTATAGCTTTTTAACGACTGAGAGCTGTTTACTCGACGAGAAAGAATTCTTTCTTCATTGCTTACGTCTTTATGCAATTTTTAGTTTGATCGTTCTATGATGATTAGATAAAGTTCACTTTTTAAATAATACTATTATACTATATTGAGAGATTTGTCTGTACGATCTTTTTGAATTTATCGTTGCTTTGTAGAGAGCTGCAGATAACATGATGAGTTGTTTGGAAAAAGAGTTTATATTCTTTTATTGCTTTTGCACTATATCCAAGTATGAAATTGCATATGACGTAAGCATGAGGTATAATATAATAAGTATACATAATTTGAAGCCAGTTATAATAATATCTATAAGAAAAAAAAATTGGCTTGATCGATATGTATCGAGTTAATTCGTAAATCGTATGCATCCAACATCCTTTCTCGTATCAATATGAATAATTGGCGAAAATTGGATCACCATATTTCCCATTAATGCGGTAATCCCCGACCCTAATGAGAAAAAGCTACAAATGATTGCGGAAGTTCTCATCGTAATTGCGATGAAATATCGAATCCAATAAATTAAAACAATATAATTATCGGCCTAACACAGTTCCACATTTGAATCTCGTCTTAAATAGATCCAAAACTAGAATTAACTGCTTTGTCTGTCTCGTATGCAAACTACCGATGATAACTGCTCAATTACACTTTTATTGATAGTTCAATTGGATCTCATCATATTATATGCATACACGCGTCTTTTGAATCCATGCAAATATTTATATTAGCGAAATTGTATCAAGTTTTAAATTGAATTACTATACATATAAACAGAAAGATAATAATTGACCTAAAATATATAATTGAATGACGAAATAACCAATGTAATTGCCGCGCTAAGCATCGATATCGAATAGAACCCGTAAATAAATAAATCAAGTTTGAGATTTATTTACCCAATTTGCCTAGTATCGAATACATATGTCTGTATTCATCTAAAAATGCTCGAGTTTTGATTCAAAAGAAAATTACTTAAAAACTGTAAAAAAAAAAATGAGTACCAATAACGTGATACATAACACAATAACTTGTATTTCCCCAAATTTACTACTTCAATATTTACCCGATACATGAATCACCAATTTATAAGTATGATTTCATAAAGGAAATCCACAAATTCCCAAAGTTCCCAGACATTAACACTGCGCACATATGCACACGCGGTATAGTTGCATTCGGCCGTATCAATAAATATACCAAGTTATCTTTAGAAACTGTGCTAAACGTTTATCGTTCTCTCACAATAGTCTTCAGCTATTACAATATACCATAAAATTAAATTACAACTTCGATACGCGAACATTCTTCAACTCTCCAGTATAATTGCCCTATACTCGATACCGAAAAGCTACTGATCCATACAATCTTCTCATTAGTATGAAAACCGATATATAACGGCAGCTGCATTTGCTGCGCAGTTTTGATAATCACACGAAAACATTGTTCTCGAAAAGCATAGAGAGCATCTCTCATCGTCATCCAAACGATCACACATTATCTGACAAGGAAACCGCTAATCAATATCTTACGTTCGTCATCAGCAACACCCCGCGAATATAAAGCTCTCGTTCTCGAGTAGTCTCGTCGCCTCTGCACGCGATGTATTTTTCCCGAATGACGAAAGTCGGCTCTTATAAACTCTGCTATATATCGTTATCAGCTTGTCTGTATATATATATATATATATATATATGAGTGCGCTGCGCTCGAGAAATGACATGACCCCCCCGGGAGCGAATTAATAAGACTCTTATCACTACGAGCGCAACGAGATAAGAACACGCGCTGATGTACATACTCGCGAGTGTGAGACGAGATCGGCCGACTTTATATATGTTTCTTTTACACCGATCCCATATTTGGTATCCCCCTCGCGTGCTTAGCACTGATAGATCGTGACACTGAAAATGCCGAGTGTATACTATCGCGGCTCTTTGTATTTATATGCTCTGTAGGTGCGATTAGTGTATTTGATACTGTTCGATGAAAAAAAAATTATATTTTTTTCATTAAGCTATACTATTATCCCGGTATATATAGTTAGAAAAGTAAAAACAAGTTTCGCCGCGCTGCAAAACAGCTCCTAGCAATTTAACTGAAACGTTCCCAGCGCACCGGACGCAGCACTTTTCCTCAATTTTCCACGGTGTCGATTACCGACTACAGCAGAAACTCGAGAGTAATTAGAGAGAGACACACACACACAATTACAGACCAGCAGAAAGAAGCCGATATCCCCTATCTCTCGCAAACCACCGCCGGATCATCAAAGCTCGAGCGTGCGCGTGCGATAACGCTTGCTGCTACTCTTTTTCAAAGAATCGGCCTTTTTTTGTAGCCTCTGATCGCTTCTGCGCAAACTCGCCAATATATATAGAAGACGCTCTGCTCTCGGCTCACGCGTGTCGTAATACAATGAAGTGTACATGTATATAGCTACACAGTATACCATACATATATATTGCAGACGAACAGACTGGCTACTGTGTGTATATATATATATAATACTACAGCTCGAGAGCTGTTGCGAGAGTACACGTGACTCGTCACATGGTTCGCGCGCTCGCGCAAAACTTTTATCGAACGGAGAACCGTGTCCGCGCCGTGGCGATTTCTGCAATTGATAGTTTCTACTCAACTCGCATAGCCTGTGTATGTCTGACTACGACACTGCTCTTCGATTTCGATGAGAGAATCGTATAATGTACTCCTATGATAAGGCAAGTGTATAGTGTGATACCACATCATACTCACCGGAAACACACGTTCTCCAAACATACACTTCCCATTTTGGTACCGCTCATTGATCGTCCCTCTCATCGATTTGCCGGGGAGGGTTATATTATGCGTCTAGACTTTGTGATGTGAATTTTCAATGGGATCATGTTCGTTGTTTAGTCAAAGGGTTATCGATCGATCGAGTGTATATAAGTTCCGCAAGCGAAGACTGTGAAAATGTATATCTATATGTATATGCGGTGCTTTAAAGCGGGAGAGCTCAAGGTCACCGGCTGCAGCCGTTGCAGCCTGTCTATCTATCTATATGTATTTAGCGTTGCGCGAATTGAAGTATGACCCAGTTTTGATAATTTGCATTTTCCTAACCGATTGCTCCTAATGGTAGAATATGAAACCAGCTTTCGTTATACTCGGCAGCTTAGTCGAGCTTGAATGGCCTTTTAAGGATATGTAGAGGTTCTACTGGTGTGCATAGGTATATGTATAACTTTTGCACAGTAGGATAACGTAATATTTCGCGTATTTGCAAAACACTTTTATTGAACGATATTTTCTTTGTTGTGATGATTAATTAAAAATCAAAAATTCGTCATACTCGTAAATTAAAATAATTTTGAAATAGCAACGCAAGAGTTATTAAGTTGAAAGCTTCTGCAATTTTGAAACAATTTTTGATACATTGTTTTATATAACTTTCTACTAAACAAATGCACTTAGAAAAATACCAACTTCATATCGTAAAGAGACGATAACAGAAAATCGGCAAAACAAACACACGGTATACCGATACCGATCTGCACTTGAATCAAAAACCGCGCTCCCACGTGAAGCAAAAAAAAAAAAAAGAAAAGCCACAAGATGGAGTAAATAACCGCGGGAAGAAGCGCCGAGTACAATTGACCGATTGGATATAGAGCCTCCCCACTCTCAGATCGTTTACGCGCACGCGAGTGTATAACCACTTGCCGTTCGCGGATGACGAAAAGCCTGAGCGTTTCACTAGTTAGTAGTAGTCAAGCCGCCGCCACCTCCTGCGGTCAGTCGTCGTCGTCATCGCGCCGCTTTGTCCTATCTTTCAAGATTCCCTTTATATATATACCCTGATCGTCATCACGATTTCACCGATACTACTACCGATCTCGAGGCATCTGCTTAACGATTTACGCTCTTCTGTTTCACGCTACCACAAAAACTACAGGATGGCGAATCTCGACGAGGTGAAAATGGTTTGGAGGCTGGCCGACGCCGTCTGTTTTGACGTCGACTCGACGGTCATACAAGAAGAAGGCATTGATGAACTTGCCAAATTCTGTGGAAAGGGGGACCAGGTTGCCAGTCTGTAAGTTGGAATATGTAATACTTGTCTGCTATGTTTCTCTGGTGTGTTTGGGTCGCGAACATTGGGATGTTTGCGATGAAATGCCGGACCCGTTTACGCTTATATTTACTTCGTGAGTGTATAGTTGATGAATCGGTTCATCGGTCGGAATGATGAATTTCTATATAGTTTTATGATTATTGTTTTTCTTTTAATTTATATAGTTTATTGTTGGCTTCGTATACATACATATCCATGGAATTTTGAAGCTTATGAAAAAGGGTTACTGATTGATTAAAAAAAGATTTGAATCTCAAGAAGCGACAGGAGATCCGATAAAATGAGATATTTTTATCGGGTAGACTGATCATACTTGATTGAAATCTCGATGAAAGTATAGTTGTCAAGTGTTTAGCCCGTTGATAACAAGCACAATATATATTCTTAATCTTATTTTAATTTCGAATGATAAGTTTTGTTGATCTTCCATTCAAAAAAGAAAAGATAAAAATATGATTTTAAATTACTTCTCAATAGAAGTTAAGCAACAGGTGGTTTATTCAAAAACAAAATATTCGTAATTAAACTCGTGGTTAGCAGCAATTATCATAACATCAAAATTCAAAAATACGCAAGTCTATAGCCGAGTAAATAAATCGCTAGTGTAAAACGGGCAACACAGCTGATCAGGTAGTATATACATATTATTAGTACGCTTTCATCTGCGTCAAGATACTCGGCCTTGCTCGATCAGATAACTCATCTCGACGGCACGCGCGCATGTAAATTTTGCTCACGCGATTTCTCGCTTAAAATTTTCTTTGATCGAGAAAATGTAATGCCGAGTGTTAAGGTGTATCCCAGTGATTTATGCGTGTTTTTGTAGAATCAACTCGAAAGTTAAGTATTCCACTCTCTCTCTCTATGGCGCGCACAGAAGCTCGAGGGGGGCCAATGAGAAGTGGAAAAAAACTGACAACAGGGATAATCGATGATACCACGTGAGGAACTCATACGTCAAAGCATCGACATTTTTGCTTCTCGCTGTGCTGGAATTTTTGCGTTCTTTAAATTTTTTCTAATTATAAAATGTAAACTGCGTTTCTTCAAGTTTATATTTACGAGTATTATCTATCGAAGCTTAAAAAACGTCATAAAAAAAAACAATTTTAATATCTACGAAATAAACCGCAAACTGACCAACGGACGTTATAAAATAGAGCAAAAGTACGTCCGCAGTAAACGTGTTTGTTTCACGTGGCCTTAAATTACGTCAGCGCGTAATATAATTGCTACATAGATCTAAACGCAGCATTGTCATAATCGTTCAATCGGTCAATCGTGCAAAAGCACAAAACAACTCGAAAATATAAGTATCGCATTTCTCGATAAGCGCGCACTTTTGAAAACCGCAAATAAGAATTGTTTTCCACGTCGGCTGTATATAATTTTCTCTACGATCAATGCACTGCAGCTATTATACCCGCGACTATTTCGCAAAGATTACGTTCTGAAATGTGTTTGCAAATCACGTTTCAACATTAGAATCGATGTATATCGGAAAAAAATCTTAATTTCGCATAGCTTGCAAGTTTAAAATCTCAATTTTAAACTTGCAAGCAATGCACACTGACTTTTTTTTGCATATCGGAAAAAATAATATCGATGATGAACCGGTTGGTAACAGAGAAATCGTCATCCACTTTTTCTCGAACCGATCGATCACGTGCAGATTCATGCACATATAACAAAAATATTCCGCATAAAACGTACATTAATATCCCGTCCGACGAACCGTAAAAAAAAAAAAAAAAAAACGTTAACTCGTTAAAAATTCCTAAGGTAAAAATCCACGCTTCCAACTCTCGACCTTCTCGTTCGTCCAAAAATACCTCCAAAACCATCGAATATTACTTCTGAAACGGTTATATGTATATACGCCGTTGACAAAATAACTCTCGTGCGAATCATTGTCCCAAGAGATACGATCGCTCGCAAAAAAAAAAAAAATTACATCTGTCACACAGTCGCGGTAAAGCCAATACAAATTACCGCAATTACACGCACTCGTGACGTTGGAAATCCGCGCGTAAATAACGGAAGGGTTTCGGAAATTTTTCTCCGAGAGCGACACGCATGTGACGTAAGCGTCGAAGATTCGAACAAAATAACAGAGAGATATTGGCGGGGGGTTATTAAAATATGCGCAAGAGAGGCTCGTACGATCTTTGCGATGGCTCTTTATCCAGCGGGTCAACAAACCGGTGCTGAATCTTTAATCTGCGTGCCTCTCGCTTTCCGAATGTCTACTAAGTGGGACTATTCCGAGACGCGTTCGATCGGATGATAAGTATCCGCTTGACGTGAAAAACAATTCTGACAAATACTTTCGATCGAGGCTATTGTTTTAGAACTTGTCATTGCATGGGATTCCAATCGCTTTGGCTTCTCCTAACTTTCCAATATATACGCTACTGTTTTCAATAATTAACAACCTTTTTTTATCTTCGAGAGCTTTGTTCGACATATGGCTGAAACGTCGATCTTTCAAATAGTAACAGAATGCCTGATCGTGGGTGATAAGCTTATCCCATCAGGTGGATATATCAAACGTTATCGTGCACTTGATCGGAAATGCCTGAACATTTGTTCGGTTCAGGAAATGAAAAATTCGTATTTTACATATAAATTTCGTTTTGAACTCTTTTATTTTTGTGTAGATATAATTATGCATACTGAATTTGTGAATGGACTTAAAGTCTACTTATATATTTATAAAATTTAAAAATCGAAAAAATAAAAGTATCAAGATTTTGCTTTCGCAAAAAATATTTTTAGACAATAAATTGGCTTTCAATAACGTGTACGTAATATATGTATAAATCAAATAATCGTGGTGCATCGACAAAAATTTTCTCTGTTTAAAAAAAAATAATAAACATCTAATAACAAAGTCACTCGAATTGCGGACATAGTAATAATTAATATGCACAAATATATTGTTACATAGATATATATGCACAAATCGCACAACACACTAAAGTACATAGTATATTATATTAGTGGCAATATACAAAGATCTTAATGTTGAATTATTCTTTCTTTCATTTCAGCACAAAACAGGCGATGCAGGGCAACATGACGTTCCAGCAATCGCTGACAGTTAGGCTCAACATCATACAGCCGAGCCTTTCACAAATCAAAGAATTCCTCCGTACACACCCACCAAAGCTAACGCCCGGCATCAAGTAAGCCTAAATATTCAGTTAATCACGTGCTAATTCCGGCAAGGTAAATGTCTTGGTCACTGACGTTCCTCCGATCGCGCTGATTTATGCTCATGTTATTCGAATTTCCAATGACTACTTATACCGCTGAATATAATTTCACTTGATTCAATGGGTTAACTTTTTTTAAATGAACTTGTTTATTTGTACAGAAGTCAAGTATTATCACTGACTAATTAATCATGATCCAT